>JANPWX010000175.1:3554850-3580259 GCA_024734555.1 Trochalopteron elliotii
GACGGGAGGAGTTCCCGGGGGGTGCAGAAGGGGGTCACCGAAAGGTGTCTCACGGAGCGGGTTGTGGGGTGATTTTCTCAGTTCCGGGCTGGGAGCGGAGCATCCAGTCGAGGCTGCAGGAGTGGAGCAGTGGGGCCAAGAGCAGCCTGGCGAGCAACCAGAACTGTAGTATCAGCTTTCTTGAGACAGCGTCTGTGCAGTGTAGCTGTTCAAACCAATGAAAAAATCCACCAATGCGTTTAGAAGACAATGGGTGTGCGTTTAAAAGCTGGGATATCTCCATGAAAACGATATTTTGAGTTGGTTTTCATTATTTGTATATAGCATTCAGTGCATCATAACTCTAATATAGTAATTAATAATGCAGTGCTGTGGATGGTTTAGTTACAGCTAGATCTTCATGGTATTTGTAAGAGAGCACATAACTTGATTTATCTAGTAGTGGCACAATATAAATTCCCTGTTGTTTAGATAATATAAAGCTTTTGAGTAAAGATCTGGATAAGACACAGAACAATTTGGTTAAGGCAGAGAGCCAGCAATGCATATAGTTTCAAATAAACAAATTAAGAAGTAACAGGGCTGCTTAGATAACAAAGAATTAGTCAGAAGAGAATCTGTAATATGCAAAGCCACACAAACGTAAGGTGAAGAGAAATATATGCTTGAAATAAAAGTAGGAGAAGCAGTGAAGCCTGCTTGTGGGAAGGCACGTCATAAACAGATGGATCTAAATAGGATTTTTAACTAATACGTGAGATTAACTAATACCTCTTTAGGGATTAGGTGTAATCTCTGAGGTATTAGATACAAACATCATATCCCTTTACTGCCCAGTTACTTTCCTGGTGAACCAATAAATTCATTCATCATGAAAATTAGACTTGCATATATTAAAAAAAAAAACCAAGTAGCTTTATGTTCACCCAAGCTACTGAAAATGAGAGATTTGGATTAGCTATAAAAATAAATTTTTTACTGTGAGGGTGGTGAGGCACTGGCACAGGTTGCCCAGAATAGCCGTGGGTTTCCCATCCCTGGGAGTGTTCAAGGCCAGGTTGGATGGGGCTTTGACCAGCCTGGTCTGGTGGAAGGTGTCCCTGCCCATGGCAGGGTGCTGGAACTAGATGGTCTTTAAGGTCCCTTCCAAACCAAACCATTCTGTGACAAAGTCAAAAGCTGCTGGAATTTAAAAGCTCAGCAATTTAAATAAAATAGCAATGAATGCTTAATTGTATAAAGTTATCCAGTGTTTCACAAGTACAAAAAATATTTAAGTGATACTTCCCAAATATTATAAAACAATTGGCAGTGGGGTTTTATTTGTGCTGTGTCAGGATGCTTCTGTGCTGCACAGTTACATGAATGCACATAAGACAGACCTGTAAGTCCTGTTTAATGTAAATTTCCTCTGGAAGAGGGATTGATGGTTTCTGGTGTGTGCTGTAACCCAGCTTTTTGTTGCAACATCCATGCAGCTTTTCTGTGCTGAAAGAAATTAAAATTAGTGTATTGCATGATAAGCCAATCCAGGTAAGATGAAGGCATGTTTTGTTATTTCCAGGTTTTGCTGCCACGTTCGTTAGGAAGTCATATGATGTCAGAAGAGTTGATATCACTCCCCTGGAGCAGAGGAAGGTGACTTTTGATACCCATGCTTTAGTCCAGGACCTGGAAGCCCATGGTAAGTGATATCAGGTAAATAATTCAAAGGAAAACTTTTAATATTAAGTAGTGTAACTTTGAGTGCTGCCAGTTTCCCCATGGTAAAATGTTTTGGCAGCCTCTTGAGGAGGCTGGTGAAGGAGAGGCATCTGCTGCTGTGCCACACAAGTAATTGGGACGTCAGATTTACCTCATTTGTAGCTGTAGGCAGGTTTATGTGGTGTCTTCCAGCTGAGGAACACAACAAAGGTAACAAATGTAAAGTAACAGTTCAAGACTTCTACAGCAAAAATGAAGCTCTTTAAGAAATTCCTTCTACTAGCCTGCTAAGAGTAACTGAAGGGTTTTTTCCTAATGAGAAATATTTTCAGCAGCTTGGTGCTGTGATACATTCTCAAGGCCCACATTTGTGTTGTGAGTGAGTCTGGCTGAAGTCAGATCAAGGGTCCATCCAGCCCTGGGTTCTGTCTCCTGGCAGCAGCTGTGAGTCAGAGCCTGCAGAGGAGTGTTACAACAGGTCATACATCCCCTTGAGGTACTTTAAATCAGTTGGGAGTTTTAGTAACTTTCAATGGAAATCTTTTCACAAGTTTTTGCAGTCCCTGCGCCACTATAAACTCATTACTATCCTAAACATCCTTTCTCGTGGAACTTCAGACATCCACATTCTTTGTTTATGCAGAATCTGGCATCTGTGAGGTGAATTTGATGCCCACACAGCTCTTCTGTGGGAAGAAGGAATGAACTTTTAATCTCTCATGGCACGCACGATTATGCAAACTTCTGTCATATTGCCCCATCATTTTCCAAACAGAAGAATCCTAGCTTGTTGCATTTTTCCAGAAGCAGTAGATTTTCCATATTTTTGATTATTCATTATGCCCTTCTGTTAATATTTTCTGCTTCTGTCACATTCCATTCCATTTCATGTTTTCAGGGAACAGTGCTGGCATTACTTGACAACTGAATGCCCTATGGATTTGCACAGTAAAGTAATGTTGTGTCTGTTTTGTTCTCTGTTCCTTTTCCTAGTAATTCAAAGGGTTTGGGTTGCCTTATTGATCCCTGCTGAGCTGATGTCTTCATCAGACTAGAAATTGTCTTTTAAAATCCCAAGTGACAATAGAAACTTTGTGCAGTCAGAGGTTAGGATTGTTTCCACTATTTGTGTCTAATAATAATAATAAGTGTTAATAGTTAAAAGACTTACAGTAGTCTGCTAACTGTGTTTATTTTTTTCATGCTTGTCAGACTTGACAGCCTGTACTTTCCTACATCTCTGTAGAACTGTTTTTAAAAACTGGCACTGTTGTTTTCCAGTCCATGGGTAACCATGGTAGGCTGTGAAATGTCACTGTGAAATGAATCAGTCCCAGGGACTGACTCAGCTATTTCTTCTTTGAGTTCCTTTAGAACTTGTGGGGTGAAGTCTGTCTGGTGCCAGTTGTTACTCAGTTTAATTTGTTCTGAAACTTCTACAAATACTTCAGTATCACAGTGACAGGTCTTTATAGGTAAAACCACAAAAGTAAGAGAACCATTTTAGTTTTTCCCAAGCTTTAGGCAGTTTTCAGACTCCAGTCTCTTGCTTATATAAATTTTTTCTCATTTTCTAAACTTTCACAAAACACAGTCATTTCTTGCTGTGGAGGAAGAGCAACATAAGGAATTGGCAAGAGCTTAAGTAATCCTGAAAATTCAGAGAAACTGAAGCAATACTATCACACTTTATAGTGGAAGGAAGCTGTCAAAAAGCCAAGTGTAGCTTTTTTTAGATGTGTAAACCCGTGGTGCACCTGGACAATACCAGTATTTTAGAAGGGAGCAGTGGCATAGTTCTCTAAATAATATGCCTTGAAAGCATTTTTCACTGTTAATTTGGCCCACTTTATAAAATGGGATAGTTGAAACACAATATACCAGTCAGATTGCTGGAAATGAATCTCCAGGGCAAAAGCTCTCAGGACTTGACTAGATCCAGCTAAAATGAGAGCAATTTTTTTCCCCATTACTCACCACACATCATCTTTAACACTTCAAATTTACACCAAGCTACAGAAAAAGTGTACTTTTTATCATCAGAAAGCAAAAATCCCAGTTTGAGTTCATTCTGCAGGCAATGGATGGAGCAGTTTAAAAATCAATTTTGTGTATGTTCCTACCTGTGCAGGACAGCTCCAATATATGCAGAATTACTTTTTATCCTTCTATAGAATGCATGCCTTGTAGCTCAAGGTAAGTTTGGTTTTAACAGAATTTGTGGAAGTTCATTATGAAGTAAAGTTTGCTAAATTATTTTTTATAATGCATGAGCAGCTGGATCTCATATGAAGAAATTTGGTCTTTCTGTCAGCTGCATGTCTAGACTTTCAGTATATCAAAAGTGCTATTCTGTGCTTCAGATTTTTGTAGCATTAAGTTTGTTTATTCTAGCTCAAGTCGCAGTGACTGGTTCCTGGCTGTCAGTTTCCAATCATTGTGTGAATTCCTGTGTGCCACTGTGGTTAGGTGTGGTACTTGAGCGTCTCTTGCTCCTCATCCAGATGTGTAACACCACCTTAACTTGTCACCCTTCAATTGTCCCCTAGGCTTTGGGAAGGAGCAGGCACAGACCATCGTGTCGGCCTTGGTAACCCTGTCCAATGTCAGCTTGGACACCGTCTACAAGGACATGGTGACACAGGCCCAGCAGGTAAAAACTCCTCTCTGCTGTGTACCTATAAAGGCTCCTGTTGGCATCTTTAAAACAAAAGTGAGCAGCTCTCTCTAGTGCTATAAACACCTCACTGTGCCAGGTTTTCCTCAGTTTCCCTTGGGATTTTAACAGGTAGGCTGTGACCAGCTTCCACTGAAATCTGACTACTTCACTGAACACAATGAAGTTTTTACAATTCTTGTGAAAACTTTGGTTGCATTTACACTGAGGAGCTAAGAGGCCTCATACCATCTTAAAGTATTCATTATCAATACTGACTACACTATGAAAACCATGCAAATTCTGTTGGAATGCTGACTTTCTTTGCATATAATAGGATTTCCAAAAAGAAAGGTTTTCATTTTGATGAAAGAAAACCACAGAGGCAGAAGGTCTTGTCTTCTTCTGAGATTTAAAAGAAAAAAAAAAGAAGTTAGACAACTTTTATTACAAGTAAATGCCAGTAAGATAAAAATCTGTTAGAAGAAAGGCAGCAGTTCAAATAAAAATGAATGCTTAATTACATGAAGTAATTGAAGAAGAATCACACATAATTCCAGCTTGCACAGCCTTCTGGAGCAATGATCAAAACTATTACTGTGCATCAGGGAATCCCACTGCAATGTGTCATTTTCCATGCTAAATAGTCGGGTAACTTCCATATGCTGGGAGAAGGAGTATTGCTTTCAGCATTTTAAAACACTGAGTTCCTTCATTTTCTGGTTTGGGTTTTGTCTTCTTGTGTTTATATGTAGTGGTTGAATTCTGAACTTGTTAGTTCAAACCCCAGGAGGGTTTTTCTCAGTGCTTTTTAGCAGTGTTTTACTTCTGTCCATCAGACTTTGAAAGTGACAGTATGATACTCATATCATTAAGTCTTTGGCTTTCAATGAATTTGTAGGCAAGAACTGGAAGTGCTTAGTAAGAGCTGCATTCAGATCAACAATGACTGCTTCTGAGGTCACTGAATGTTCATGGAAAGTGGAAGAGACTGCAGGGCTGATCTGTAGTTTAAGGTCTATTTCATTTTATTGCTACTTGGACTATTACCCCTGGCCTTCTTGCTTAAGTTCAAAGTTAGTGTATTAAAGCAACAGACAAAGCACAAACCTCGTGAGTCTTTCAAACCTCGTGTCTGTTTCTATCACATTTTTGTTAGAGAGACTCCTCACTTTTGTGCTTTGCAGTAGCTAATTTCATCATTTCAGACCTAAACATTTTTTTTTACTTGCCAGAAAGAATGCACCTTAATCAATGGCATGTTTTATTTTTCAAAGGAAATAACTTTACAGCAGATAATGGCACATTTGGACTCCATTCGAAAAGATATGGTCATCCTGGAGAAAAGTGAATTTGCAAACTTGAGAGCAGAGAATGAGGTACTAATACATATTTTCATTAAGCAGTTTAGTTGCAGTATTTATTGCATTTTACCTGATGTACAGTTTTGTGGAACAAAATATAAATGTAAAAGTAATTCTGGATACTTCTATCACAATTGAAGAGTCTTTATGTTACAACTTCAGACATCACATAAGAATATATTTCACATGCTGTGACCTGCTCAGATCATCTGTAAAGGATTCTAAGATCTGTACATTTTTTCCATCTTCTGTAATTTTATTTAAGGGTAACTGCTAGTCTCTGGCCATTAACCATATAGTGCAGGGAGAGGCAAAGCCATTCCTTTGCAGCAATTTCATTAACATTTTGCTTTTACTTCATAGTATTTCGGTATTTCTCTGCTGTCTTTAGAATAACAAGATCATGATTGTTACAAAATAATTCCTTTATTTTCAACAAAAGTCCCAGCAGATTATATATGTCTGTGCATCTGAACACATTAGTTAGGATATTTAATCAAGAACGAGTTGCCCCATTGGGAGGAGAAATGGGGGAAGAATAATTGCATGGATGCAGTGATGACACTTATATCACTGACTCATTTAGTTAAGTTTCCCGAATTTGTAAAAATCTTTTTTTTTCTCCTCTGCACTTAGAAAATGAAAATTGAATTAGATCAAGTTAAACAGCAGCTAATGGTAAGTAAACAGCAAATCCCTACACATTCCCATTAGGGAGAATAAATAGCTATTTTCATCATCTTAATTTGTTTTAAAGACTGAAACTGGTAAAATCCGAGCTGACAGCAAGCTGGACATAAACCTGGAGAGGAGCAGGGTGACAGATATGGTAAGCTGGTCTGTGAAGGTGCTTTATTAGCTCTGTGTTGTGTTTCTGTTGCTATATTTGTGATTTATCTTTTATTCACAGTTTACAGATCAGGAGAGGAAACTGATGGAAGCAACTACAGAGTTTCATAAAAAAGTAAGTGTTGAGGAAAGCAGGACATAGTTATGCATTGCATGTTATGTAAACCCCAAACTTTGGTGAAAGCTGATAGGTTTATGGGTGTGGTAAAGCAGAAGGGTAGGCTCTGTCACTCAGGGCTGTTGTAGGTGTTTTTTGCCTGTGGTATTCACGCTAAACTCCAGCCAGCAGAGGGAGGCATTCCAGCCTTGTCCCTCGCCTCCCAAGTGCCTTGTTGCAGGCAGGCACAGGTGGGATGTGAGCTATCATGTTGTCTTTTTCCCAGTGTTAACTGATGAGCTGTGCCACACGGATGGTGCAGGTGCCTACAACCAAGCAGTTCAAGGGCTGGAAGTCCTCAAAGCTGTTGGAGGACAGCAAAGGCTAAGAGGCTGAAGAGGGACCATGTCCCATCTTGAGCATATCTTCCATTTTTCCAATATGCCTTGTGAATAATTAAACCTTTGTTTTTCAAAAATGCAGAAAAACAGTTCTGTGTGCTGTAGAATGTCTCCTTTAGGAGGCACTGGCACATCAGAGACAAAAGTCTAGTGGTGAGACACTGGCACAACTTGCCCAGAGAGGCAACCAGAGAGGTTGTGGACTCCCCATCCATGGCAGTGTTCAAGGCCAGACTGGAAGGGGCTCTGAGTAACCTGGTCTAGTGAAAGGTGTCTCTGCCCATGGCAGGGGGGCTGGAACCAGGTGGTCTTTAAGGTCCCTTCCAACCCAAGCCAGTCTGTGGTTCTCTGATCATTGGAGTTTTCTCTTTTTCTGTCTCTATCCCTTCAGCAATCTTCCCAGATTGTATAAAGCAATGTTCTCTGTCTTCTAATGTCTCTTAGCAGAGATTGGTTGGAAATTGTTTCTTGTTTCTGGTAGCATAGTATTTTAGTTCAGCTTAAGTTGAAGGGGCTAGAGACCATTGTCAAATACATGCTGTCTTTTAATATTTCAGGATGCAAATACCAACAGCATTATCTCAGAAATCAGCAATAAAATTGACACTGAGATAGCTTCCTTAAAAACACTCATGGAGTCGAATAAACTTGACACCATTCGCTATTTGGCAGGTATGTGATAGGCAAGGAGGTGAGTACACATTGTGGATGTATAAAATTCTTTTCAGGAGTATATGCTAAAGGAGACATAGCATGTCTGTAGCAGCAGACAGCTGGGACTGGGTGGAGGAGATCTCCCTCCCCACTCCATCTGAAAGAAATGTGACAGAGAACAAAGAAGAGGTGGCAGCATGCCACAGTAGGAACTGGGATTGTGCCCAGAACTGGCATTAGGACAAGTATAGACATGGTTTTAAAAAAAATTAAAAGCCTAAATGCCTTATCCAGTTTGACTGTACCTCTGCTTGCTGCAGCAGCCATTGATGTGGTGGAGTTGCTACAGAGGTTTTGCTGAGATCATTTACATTAGCCTGAAAGTTTGCTATCACTCATGAATGGTCTGAGAGTGACCAGTTCTGCCTCCCAGTGAGTCTCCACATACAACTGTTGTGCAGCAGCACTTGTACTTTCCCCTGCCAAGCAGAACCAATTTCAGTCTGGTCTGAGATTAGTCTTCTCAATATATACATAACCAGTGAAGCTTTTATTGTGTAGGAGCTGGATAAAAAGAGAGTAATGCATTATATTTTCAAGTGAGAATAAGTTCAAAGGAAAATGTAATTAGCTTTATTCTAACACTAATTGAAACAGCACAGTAACGAATCCAAAGGACAACTCCTCAGGCTTCAGGAGTGCTGCCATGTTTGACAGCTCATTTTCAAATTCATTGTCATTTTGGTTCCATGGGAAATCTGTGATGTCTAATGTGAGCCTTGGTGCAGCCAGCTCTCCTGTAGTGCAGTTTCCAGTAGCAAGGTGACAGTAGTAAAGCCCCTGTAGCCTGTGATGCTCTTGAGATTTCCAGCCTAGTTGTTGGGATGTGTCCCTGCTCCTCAGGCTGCTGCATTGGGCCTCTCCTCTCAGCACTGGGGCTGTGCTGCTGTGCAGGGTAGGGCATCTGAGACCAGCCACTGGCTTCTGGGATTGTTCTGTATTCTGCAGCAATCTCGGAGGTTTAGCAGGCTCTGCTCTAGACTTGTTCCATTCTTCCATCTGTTTGCAGCTAATTTCCTCTATAGATAAAGTGGTACAACAGCATTCAGCTGATTATCTCCTCTCTTTGTTTGTTTGTTTTTTTAACAGCTTCAGTGTTCACTTGCCTAGCAATAGCACTGGGATTTTACAGGTTCTGGAAGTAGATCTACATGAAATGACTGCACTAAATACAGACAGAAAAGGACACCCAGGCAACACCACTTGGACAATCATGTTTGTGCTGTAGATAACCTTGGCACCTTTTTGTTTCGATATCCTTCCTGTATAATAAAAATGTTTTCTGAATATGTAACACTAAAGATCAACATAATTGGGGGGAAGTAGCCACATAGTAATATTTCATTGCCTCCTATTCAATACTGTATTTATTTCAAAGTATTTCTTATGCTATTCCAGAAAGCTTCCTAATATCTTTTAGAATTAAATTTGTTTTCTTTCTGGAAAATTCTCACTCTCAGCTCCTTTCAAAATGGAAATATTAAACATTTTATATGCCCTTGAAATGGGAATACAATCCCCAAATTAGAGTTCCAAGTATGGAGATGCTAATACCAGACTTCAACATACCTGATCTGCTCCAAGTAAATTAATCTTGAACGTAGGTTCAGGATTTTCCCTTCAGTCTGTTCCTCACTTTTTTGATTAATTGAAGCTTGGGCCTTTGTTTTTTTTTAATCTGCATATGTAAAACACACTCCAGGGCCTTTACTAAAGAATCCTTTTTTTTTTTCCTTGAAAACTGATTTACATGAATTCAAATTCTCATGTACAAAATGTCTCTATAGATTTATTTTCTTTAGTATCTCCTGCAATTTCTGTAAGCCCAGAGGTCAAAAGAATGGGAGAACTTCTCTGTCTTTGCCTTTCCAAGGGGAAATGCCTCCACTCCCAGCAGCTGTTTACAGCCCTGGGGCAGATAAGTGCTCGTAACTTCTCCCCTCAAGTAGCAGCACGGAGTATTTCCAAGAAACCTGCACATATTTTCTGGGCATGGTATCTGGCTTTTAATATGGAAAACTCAGAATCTCAGTGGTGCCAGGGTGGTGGTGATGGTGGTGATCCTCCTCCCCACTCCTCCAGATTCTTCTGTAATCCTGTGGGACACGTTGACCCTTCCTAACCACTCTGCCTCCTGCAAGGACTTGACAACTCTTGTTGCAGAGTTGCAACACAGGTGGATGTCTTCCAAAACTGAAGCAGTTCCATCTTGTTGAGTATAAATGCACATGCTTGGTTTGATTCTTTTAGTAAAATCATTTTTTAAAAGTATTTCTGAATTAATTTTCAAGTGAGAATAGGCCTTTTATGGGCTAAGGACTATGTAGTACTGAGTACTGGTAATTTTTTTAATTGCTGTTTTGTTCTGTTTACAGTTGAACTTGGTGGTATTCTGCCAATTCTTACATTCTCTGCATTAAATTATTTATCAACTTCATTCAAGAAAATAAAATTAATTTCTTATATTTGCTGTCTGGCTCTCTTAAGAGTTTCTGCACCAATAGTGATGCAGGAAATAGCTCATCTGGTGCAGCTTCTCAGTACCATCATTTCACATACCCTGAACTAGGCTCTTGGTGCAAGGCTTGGTGCAAGAACACTTAAGTCAGCTTCCCTCTCCTTCATGGTGCACAAAACCATGGATTTTCGTTTTTCAATATCTTTGAAATTCTTAGAGATTTTTTCTTTGGTACTAAGGAGAGGACAGATCAGGACTCACACACTAAAATCTTTTAAGTCTCAAAATGAGGGTTCCAGAGGGAAAATAAGTTCACAGTATTACAGAGCTGACAGAAAAAGTTTTATATGTGTAGTCATTAAATGATGTTTAGGTGTGGAGGAGAGGTCAGGGTTGCCATTTCTAACCACTAGCTGTCCCATAACTTAGTGAAACCTTCAACCCTGAGTTAGACTCAGAGACTGACTGACTGTTGTAGGTCATCTGGCACCTCACAAAGGAGTCTTTTTCTGCCTTCTTTAGGAATGACTAAAGATGAAAAGCAAAGGGCCTGGCACCTCTCTGCAGCTGAGAAGTAACTCTCCCACCCACTATTCAGCTTCCACACTGAATATACAAGGAGGTAATGTGCACTTTTTCCCTCCCAAGGTAGTAGTACAAAATATAGCAGTGGATGGAGATACTCCCTCAGAACTATGAAGGCCTGTGACTTTCCTGTTGTTAGGCCAGAGAACTACAGAGCTAAAATATAATTCAATGAAAGGTAGACACCCACAGCTCCTCTGTGGAGCTGGGCTGTGCAAACACTTTGCATTATCTGGAGTATTGCTTTTATACCTCCACAGTCTGCTGCCCCTCCTTTGCAGTTTGTTCCTCAGCGTAGTCTCACTCCTGCTGGGCTGCAGGCTGGCTGCTGCTTTATTTTCTTCGTGTCGTTGCAAGACTTAGCCATTGTCTCAGCTTCCTGAAACAAGGGAAACTGCAGCCATTAAACAGCAATGTGAAAATCTACATCTGGGAGTAACCACGGAATACTGTGTTCAGGGTAAAGCTGAGGGCAGAGCATTGTCCCAGAGCATGGGACGGCAGCACAGCAGACTGAGACTTAAAGGTCCCTTGGCTGAAGCAGTCACTCAGCCAGAAAGGCAGCTTGGATAGAAGGGCAAAATTACAAAAAAACCCCACAACTGCCTAATGAAAAATACTGACAAAGAAAATGTTTGCCAGCCTGGCAATCACAAGGCTGAGAAGCAGAAACATCCTTGAAAAAGTGCAGCTGACCTCTGACATACAGCTGTGGCACCTAGCATTCAGAGCCAGAACCATTCAAGAAGCACAAAAACAAGGGACTGCAGAGGCAATTGACAGAAAAGGTGGAAATAGTCTGGAAAATAAAAAATGCTCTGAAAGAACAGAAGCACCATCATCTATTGCCTGTACAGGTGAAAAGTAAAAAATTAGAAACGTGGTCATCTACTGGCTGCATGCATGTTGGTGTCCTCTTCCCTCTTACGTCTTTATCATATAAAAACAGTTTATTTTTTAATTCAAAATAGAACCGCTGCCTGAGAACTTCTAGTGCTGTATGTACTGTTCCTTTTCCAAACAAACTGAACTCTCTCCATGAATTTTCTATGAGATCTTGGAGTCTTATTCAGTATGCCTGACTGACTCCAGACACTGTGACATGGACCAAGTCCCTGTTATTGAATTTGTCCCCCTCTGGGGACCCATGGTAGCAATCTCTACACCCCTGCAGGCTGGGCAGCCCTTTAGGTGGTGACACCTCTCCTGAAGCACCATTTGAATCTCAGACACCAGGTCCAAGGGGAACTGCCAGTCACTAGATATGCACTGTGGAAGTACTTGGGATCAGCCCATTCCTTTGGTGAACATTAAGATGAATAGCAGAGTTTCTCTGCCAGGGTATGGAAAGAAACTGATATCCTTTCACAGCAGAGACACTGTCAAGGACAGACAAGGGCTTTTGCTCACTTCAGTGCCCCGAGCTGAAAGCTGTAGCACATTTTCTCCAGTATTTCCTGGCACTGTGCCCTCTAATAGAGGGAACAAACACACACAAGAAACAGGCAATGACCTCTGTGCCATAGCCAGGGGAGCTGGCGTGGCACTCACCGAGGAGGTATCAGAGGCGCTGTGGGCTTTCCCCCGGCCCTCTCGGAGCTGCTTTATCTCAGCACGGTAATCATCCAGCTGGCTCTCCAGCTTCTCTCGCCTCACTCGCTCATATTCCAGCTGGGCCTCCAGCTCCCTCACAGCCCTGCCAAAAGCAAAGGAGACAAGCAGAACATGAAGTACATCCGAAGCTGCCCCGGCTGTGCTCTGCCAGAGAATGGGTCAGTCACGCAGAAAGCAGCGCAGCACGCCTCACGCCAGCTGTGCTCAGGCTCCGGCCCCTCGGTGACAGCGCTGAGCAGCAGCTTTCCCCTCTCGGCTGCCAGCGGTGCTCGGCGCGATGGGACCACGAGATGGAGCCGCCTGCCCACGCAGCGAGCCCGGGCCGCGCCGCCCGTGACCCGGCCAAGCTCCAGCTGCGGGGGAGGGAGAAGTGCCCCCGAGCAGCAACGAAGTTATTATGAAACAGAGAAAAAGCACGAAGCCGGCACCATTCTGAAAAGGTCAGGGGCAGCTTTCTCATTCACATCTGGTGCTTCTACATCCTTCCTATTGATTGGCTTAGGCACGGATGAGGAATACTCAGATGACACCCTGCATGACTGGTTTATACACGGTTGCACAAGATCTCACTGGTCACACCCTCAACGGCTCCTAAATTATTTGAGATTCCTGGAACTGTTTAGCTGACACATAAACTGAGAATGTGGGGTTGAGCTGGCTCTCTCCCATATCAGGATGAATTGTCACAGCTACAAAGATGGAAGAGCAGTAAAAGGAAAGGGAAGATATCTGCCCTGTGCATTCAAACAGCACAGCAGGAAAGCTCTCAGCAAGACCTACCATGTTTGCCTGTTTCCCAGAGTGAAGAATTCCTGACTCAGACCTTTTTAGCTACCAATCAGCCTTTACTAACACTGAAAGAATGGCCTGGGGTCAGTGCTCAGGTGGCGGGGGGGGGGGGGGACAGCTGACTTCTTCCATACTTCCAGTTAAAGAGGCACAGCTCCCAAATGTGTGGCACACTCATGGTGACAATTTCCTGCAATGAACCCTTGTTAAAGCATGGTGAAGTGGTTCACACCAGGCCTCTTACAGCCAAAAAAACTGGATTGAAGCAGAAATCTTTAAAATGTGCTACAGTGGCCTTCCCAAGTGGCAACTCCTGCTTTTCATCTAGCAAAATGGTGGTGTTGTTAAGTATTTTATCAATAATGAGGTTTTCTGGCCTATGATAGAAGCATCTTGGAGTTCATCCACAGACAGGTACCCTGAGAAGGGTAGGCAGGTATGCTGAGAAGCCCTATTTCCTTTTCAAAAAGATAGTCTGGGGCTAGGGATGCTTCCTAGCCATCACAGGTAGGAGAAAGGAGAAACCCTTCAGAGAGCCTTACAATTTTTCTAGTTTAGCCACTCATGCCACAGAAAGCAACATCCCTCAAAGAGCCCCACCAGAGCCTTCTAATAGACACTGCTAGCTTTTGGCAGCTACTCTATCCAAAATGAACTTTCATGTCTGCCATTAATCAACACTGACTTTTCCATCATTAAAGCCAGATTGCTCTGACCTTTCAATGAAGACATCAACACCTGAGCTGATCACCCTCCTCCTTTAAAACCAGGAGAGACACTTTAGCAGTGACGAATCTCATCCTGAATTACACATCTAATTATACCCTGGAAGTGCCTACACATCTCCAAGAAGTTGAAAAAGAAGTTCACAATAACTAACTCAGATGCAGGTGTCTGTAACCTATTGTATACATATCAAGTTAAGGAAGATGGACTTTCAGCATAAGCCAAAGGGTGACCTGAAACCAAAAGAAATCCTGACCTCAGTTTTCTGGCTCAGATATGGCTGTAAAACAAATACAACTGCAATTTGTGACACTTATCATTTGCTCCAGAGCCACTAAGACTGCTAAGTCTGCTGTCTTCTTGATGGCATACATCTTGATGGCCCAGGACAGTCTCCTCTCAGTGACCAAATAAAGACAGTGGTTTGGGCTGGCCCAAACACATTATGGAGGTGGTTATCTACAGAGACTGAGAACAGAGGTAGCCAGATCTTCGACAGGCAGAGGTGGAGACAGGCCTGTCTTCAGATGCTGCATTATTGTTTAATCTCTAAATCTTTGATGGACTCTTCTTTGAAATGTAGACAGTCTGTCCACCAAACCACCTGACCAACCTAACAGAACCATTTGATTTAATGGAGACACTGAGAATTAGATCTTATGAACAATGTTTCACATGCAAGGCCAGGTTTGCTGATAGTTTTTTTTTCCTGTGGTCTGGATACAAATTAATCCTTTCTTGAGCACAGAAATATATTGCGAAGGAACAGAAATGTTAGCAGGTCACTGAGTAATCTCTGCTGTATATGCACTTCCATCCAAGCCATGCTAAGACTATTGCCTATTTGCAGATTTCCTGAAGGGCATACATGTCTTTGGCATCCTCAGTGGAAAAAAACCAGCTAGAACCTATCAGACCTACTGCACACATCTGCAAAAAAACTTGAAGACTGAACAGATGATCTCGCACAAGAATCATGGACCTATCAAGCACTTGTGTTGTGGGGCTGGTCCTGGTGGTCGAAGTTTAGAAATGACCAGACAAATTGCTGCAGTTCATTTCTTTTGGTATGAGTGAAGCTGGTAAGTGGAAAAGACAGAGTGGCCAAAGCAAAGTTGAGTGTAAATCAGCTTGAAAGGAGGATTTAAAATGGGCCCCACAGAGTTAATGATCTTACTTCTCAGCTTTCCTTTCTTCTTTTTTCATCTTTCTCTCCTCTTCAGTTATTCCCCCCAGCTGTCTGTAGTTGCTGTAGGCAATTTCTAGAAGTCGCTGAAGTTCTTTAATCTTGTGATAGGCTCTTACTGTAAGACAAGAGTTCTCCAGGTAGGTAAAATGCAAGAAGACAGTCATGCTGGAGTCCAATAGTCTGGAAAATAGTCTCATAAACAGAAGAGCAGAAATCACGCTGCTCAGCAAACACTGAGCTACACCTGACACCCACATAGCAAGCACATGTAAAAACAAATAGCAATCCAACACTGTTGCACCAACATGGATTAAAATGGTGTAACAACTATGATCTGATTGCCTTCTACTTGCTTTCTAATATTCCACAATTCGTTTCAATGCTCAGTATTACAGATATCCTGTCAACCATCTCATCTTACAATAAAAAGATCAGAGCAGTTGGCAGGAACTGTCCTAGTTAGGACTATAATGTCTTGATAACAACTTTTGCAAGCAAGGAATGATGGAAATAGAGTGCTTACTGCGTGCCTCCCTTTTCTCTGCTTTATCCAGGGTTAAATCTTCTTTGCTGTCTGTACTCCCTTCCACACCATGTGTTTCAAAAAACTTGATGTTGTTTGCATCTAGTTCTTCATCACTAGAATTATTGTTTCCAGTTCTTGGTGCCAAAAGTTCCACAGCTGCCACATGGCTAAATCTGCAGAGAGAACAGTTAAAATCTAGGAAAATATGTGTGGTAGAATCTCTCTGAAACTGTCCAGATTCCCGTTTATTAGAGGGGTTTCAGGACTAAAGGAACCACTGCACACGCACTACAAGTATCTATCTACTTTTTATAGTATTCTTATGGCATGAGCTCTGCCTCAGTGGAATCTTATGGCAATGGCTCCTACATCAGAGGCACCTTTTTCCTTTGCAGCATTTCTTAATTGAATCTCAACAGAATCTGCTTTATTTTATTAATGCAAAAATCAGCTGGCCTCTGCTACTTCCCATCTACTTTGTACAGCAAACTGTGAGCATATTGCCTCACAACTGTCCTCTTGCAAATGAGCTAGTTTTCCTCTTTTGTGTCTGACCTAAGTAAAAAGAAAATTAAATTAACTGAAAATTAAGACCTTTTATAGCTACAATACAGCCCTCCTTATCACTCAAAGATGGAATTTGTGGGCCAGATCTATTCTTTATCACTGAAAATCAGGATTGATTCCAACAAAGCTGACATGATATTGATACACAAATAGTAAGTAAATAAGTGTCAGAGCTACAGGATATGTACTGCTACCTCTTGGCTACATCCTTTGGAGTCTCTCCAGCATCATTTGTAATGTCACAGTCAGCTCCCATTTCAACCAACCACTGTAAGCAATGGATATGCCCCTGTTCAGCAGCTAAGGGAAGGAAGGTGCACACAAGTCAATTATACACAACTGAAGTGCTTCAAACCTAAAATGTCCTCCTCTTGCCATTATCTGACATGTCAGAGATTGAGTTCACTGAGACACCACAAGGGAGACACTACTTCAAGAGAAGCCTGTGTGTCAAGATGCTGACATCACTTGGGTACACAGAGTTTTGGGGAAGAGCATGCAGTGTGGTTTGGTGACTCTTTCTAGTTCTAGGAATGTACTGGCAGCTCTTGCTGGACACAAGCTAAACTAAACTTGCCCAGTCTCAAGCACACATGAAGCACAAGGCACACAAATACCTGCTCCCCTAGTAAGAAAGGCCTGTATGTCACAGTTTGGCAGCCAAGTGCTGTCACCTTTCCCTGGCTTTGGGCTCCCAGGTGTCAGACACAGCTGCCTGCCTCAGTCTGTGGTGTGTGCTGCTGTCTCAAAAGAGAGAAACAGGGCTTTGTGATGGAGATAAAGGTAGAGCATTTCTTGGGGCAGACACTCAAGGCAGCACCTCTCAACAGCATCCTAACACATCCCTACTCATATGATGTGTCATGGCCACTGCTCCCACCACGTGGTGCCAGGAACAATGTCTCACTTATGGAAGATGATATTTGGCAAGTCTAGATGAAACTGTTCACTGATTTTCTCAAGGAAGAATAAATCCATTTCTTGACAGAACTTCCTTTTGGATATTTTTTATATTTGTCTTTTTACTGAGATACGGAAATGAAATTACAACAGCAGCATGTAAACACTGGGGATGAAACAACTGTAGGTCGGCATCATTCCAAGAAAAGAAAGTGGGATTTTAAAATCACTATATATCAGTTATTTTAATAAGAACTTATGTTTTTAAAAAAACTGCTATATATCTAGTCAAAAAGAAATGTAAGAAATTTCTTAAAAGCATATTACAAAAATACTTCCCTCTTTCTTTCATCTTTTGTTTCTTTTTTCAGACAATACTGTGAAGCCCCCAAACACAAAAGAACCTTTTTTTCTGCAATGCTAGCAGTCCACTACATGTCCAAGTGTCAACCAGAAGTTTACCTTTCTTCACAGCATCCTACCAAATTACTTTTTTTGTGGTTTTACAACATATCCCCACAGTACTGATGTGTTCAGTAAATAAAGGCCACAATACAGATCATTCTTATACTTAGCCAGCCAGATGTTTCTAAAAGCCACATCTTGCCTGATAAAAAAAAAAAAAAAAAAACTATTTAGTTACATTAAATTAAGTGACAATTAAAAGCTTTTATAGGTAGAATACAGCCTTGCTTATAACTCAAAGCTGGAATTCATGTGCCTGATATGTTCTTTCTCCATCACTGAATATCAGGATTAATTCCAGCAAAGCTGACATGGTACTGATATACAAATAGTAAGTAAATAAATGTCAGAGCTACTTAGTTTTCAGTTTACATGCTGATTTCTCTTTATTGTAAGCTCTTTTTTCTTGACTTGAGCTTAGTTATATTGTTTTTAAAGTGACCCATGCACACTTAAATTAAAAAATATGGGATTTGTGGTTGCCTTTCCAAGCCCTCAAGAAATGAGATGCTGTTTTTCATTAAGTTTATCTGATAAGCAGCCACTTGAAAAACAAAGTAAATAAATCAGCAACAAAGAGTAACAAGCTGAAACACAGATCATATTCACTGACCTTTGTGCAGGAGAGTGGATCCCTTATCGTCCCGCTCATTAATATTGATTACTCCACTTCTCACTAGTCTTCTAACCACTAACAAGTCCCCTTTGAAAGCCGCATCATGAGCTGGGAAAACTAAAACTGAAAGTGAAATGCACATGTTTCCAAGCAGATGTCAGCAGTTCTACTGAACATGCTGGTATTTGTCTCACAGCTCACCTCTCTCATAGTAACTTATGTATGGACACTTCAGATGTAGCAAGGATAATCAGCTAAAATGCAGCTGTGTAACCAGCAGTGCTCACCAGACACTTGACTAAACATGTCTTGGTTATGGCTACAGGCATCTCATGCAGTTAAGAGAATTATTTCACAAACCTGAAACAACAAGTACACGTTTGTGTACTTCTACAGAATTACACATACAGTTTTGAAGTGTATCTTGATCCACACTCACCTTCCTGTGTCTCTGGAAGTTCCTCCTCTTTTTCCACACCATCAATATATTGCAGAATACTGTCTTTATGGAACCGTTCAGCCAAGTCCCTTGGAGTCTCTCCATGGTCATTCCTGGCTTTCAGAGTCTTCATAACACCGGTCATTTTCCCCACCAAGAACTTAAAGCAATGCAAGTGTCCTTCCACTGCTGCCAGATGTGCTACAGCACAAGTGAAACAAAGGGTGTTAGAGCAGAGCCCTGCTGCCCACTGAGCAAGCAGTGCTCTCACCCCTGGTTAGGGCTGGCTCATCTGCCAACACATGAGCCATCCAACGCTGCACAAGGGGAAGAGCAGCCTCAGCTGAACTGTGGATGTTCAGCTCCCACCCAGGACAGAGTTCAGCTCCAGGCAAAGGAGGAAAAGCTGCCAAGGATGGGATCTGTAAAGGTGATTCCCTGGCAGAGCTGACTGCAGGAGACAAAACAGGCTCCCAACAGAGCAGTGAGGCCGAGCTGTGAGTGCACTGCTGGGGCTTCACCTCCCCCAGGAACACGGATCTCTGCCTTCAGCAGCTGCCTGACCTCGCTGTCCCAGGGATACTCCTTACAGGGGCACAGCAAGCAGTGTCCTTGATTAGGAGCTAAGGCCATTTCTGCTTTAGGCTCTGCTGTGCCACCACAAACAAGTTGCATCACACTCTCACTTACCCCACCTGTAAAATGAGGACAGTGAGAGGCGCTTTACTGGACAAAATATTTGAAGGTACATTCCTCACCTGACCTTTAGGCTATGCAAAGGTTTACTTATTTAATATTACTACAGTGCTGGGCCTACAACAAAGTAAGGTGTACCAAACACATGCTGACTCATTTGACCTAAGTAATATCTCTAATCCCATTAATGAGAAGAACTTGCCAAATAAATGCTTATTATGATCTGTCACTCCATGAAAATGCTCTGTAACAGCTGGCTGATGTTCTAGAGGCAAAAGGATTAGTTTGTCTCCAGGTAAGAATCTCACTGTCTTCATAACCAACAAACAATGTACCAGGACCCAAAAAATCCACGTCACTCCATTTTAAGCACACCAAGTTCTCTATAGCAAACCAAACCATCCACAACTTTCCAGAGCATAATTGCTCTAAAAGGTTATGGATGTTGGTTTTACAGCAAGATGATGATACCTCTGTACAGATGATTGTTTAAAATCTGAGCTTCACTGAAATAAGGGCAGTTTTTGCCATTGTCTGAATTTTAGTCAGTGAGTTAGGTTCTCAGGGAGAAAAGAAGTGTATCATGCTAAAGGTAAGTCAGCTAGTGAAAAACTGACTCAATCCTTACAAATCCATTTTCAGATACCTAAAATCTGTTGGTATCCAAATTTCTCTGTGTTTCTTCTTGTCTTTTATAAAATCAGACTAACAATATTCACTCTTCTCAAAGCCACAAGTCAAAAAATTGTGTCTGTGAAAAATATTTAGAATAGGTTTGACTAGTGAGCAATAAAAGAAGCACAGATGTGGTCCAAAAATGAATACACAGAGAGAAAGCAAATTGAAATGTTCAGTTAACATGCACAGCCCATTCTGTACATTGAATGAACCACAGAATTTTTTTCTTACAAAATATTAACAAGCAAATTAGCAAAGATAGTCAGACCCTTTGCTGTAACACACATATACAAAAGATGCAGCCAGTTTTTAAGTTTAGGGTGCCTGGCACTGAAACCTCAAAAAATTTCTTCCAGTATTCTCTTAGGAAAAATTACAGCAAAGTTCAGCTAATCTTGAAGCTGCAGCATGTAAAGATAATTTATGTTCACTTCTGTTACACAAGCAGACAACAAGCTGGTTTGCACAGTACTTCTACTAATCTGTTACTAGCCATGCTCCAAAATATTCTCTTTCCTTTGGAAGATAGTATGATCAAACGAAACAGAACAAAGGTTGGAAGATCAAGCTTCTGTAGATGTCAAAATACAACAAAACCAGTTTTCTACTAACCAGAGCATTGTATACAGAGCATTTAAGTAGAACTGTGCTGGCATCTGCTTTCTCTCCACAGAAGTCTGTTATCAGGGAAGTGTTCCCAAATGCAGATAAAGCTGCTTTCCATGCTGCCCCCAAGGTGCCCTTATGCTAATGCAGCAGATCTCCTGCTGGGATGCAGGAGCCTCACATCCTTTAACAAGACCCAGGTTTGCAAAACAGAGCATGACTATCTGTTTCCTAGGTAAATAGTCCTTAGAAGAGGGTAAAAAGATTTTAAGAAGGGATTTATAAAGATAACTCTATAGAAGTTTTAGAGAAAAACATATGGTCTTTGGAACAAATAGTGTGACAAACCATAAGAAGGAAAATGCTAAAAGGGAAAGGATGCAAGGAGAATCCAAGACAGGAACAATACCATTGAGATTACAGAGGATGTTGAGGCAGTGAGGTAGGGAGAGGGATACTGGAGAAAATACAAAAAGCAAGGAACAATCACTGGCAAATTTTCATGCTAAATACACTGATAATTATGAAAAGAAATTACAGATAATCCAGAAAAAGCAGTATTCCAGAAATCAAGATGGAGAAATCACAGGAAAATGAAAACAAAATCAGTTAAGAAACAGTGGGATACCAAAACTTGCATGCAAACACACGGGAACCTCATTACACTGGGACCAACTGAAAAAGTAGCACATAGAAGCTGAAACTGCCTCCCCCTTCACCTACCCTTTCTCCTGTGATCTCCACTGGCACATGAGCTCCAGCACACACACAGGAGATGCTGCTCACCTGCTCCCAGTCAGGCTCAGCCTGCTCCCATCTCAGAATTTCTAAGCTCTCATCCTTACTAGCAGCAGCAGGAAGTGAACACTATGGACTTTATAAATCCTCCCATCATTAGAAAAATGGATTATCTATGTGGATTGCATGGAATCAAATAGCAAATGCCGCTGCTGTGCGTTAGTTATAATTTGCTCAATCATCACATTTCACAACTGTAAAACAAAGGTTTAAAAACACACAACTTATCCTGATATACCTGGAAGGTTTCCATTGGTATCCACATCATCTACAGATGCTCCCCATCGAACAAGAAGCTGCAAACACCCCAAGCGACCGTGAAAAGCAGCATAATGAACAGGTTTCCAGTCATTCCTGTCTGAAACATTGACATCCTAAAATGAAAGCAGCAGGTTAATTCATTCACTTCTGAATCTTAGACACAAGACAAACTGTATATATGGGAATCAGCTGTTCATTGTGTTAAGTAATTTAAATCAAACCAAATAACGTTTTTCAAAGTTCATGCATTATATGCAGTTCCAGTTTCAAGACGGGTACTTTTCACAGGTTCTTGCTTTTACTTAATACACTTAGAAAAGATGTATTTTTAGACATGTTTTTATCATCATAATGACCTGCATTGGTCATTATTTCCTAAATATGCATCTGGACTAATTTTCTCTAAGTTTATGTCTCTTTCACTATAGAAGATTTTTAGAACTGCAAAAAATTACCATCACCCCAGTACCTGATGTTCATTTAATGACACCCTCAGTGGAAGGTGATTTACTCACATTATTGATTCTCTCTACACTTTTTGATCATTTCCCTAAATGTATATCACAATCTAAAAACACTGAAAATTTACCCACACAATCACTTCCCCCACAGTAATTATCTACAGCCCTAAATGTCAGTTTAGGCGAGGGAGAGTTTTGCTTGGGGAAAGCTGCGGGGCTGCGGCCGTGCACAGGGCTGCGGCCGTGCACAGGGCTGCAGGCGGCAGTCTCACCGCCCCGGCGCGCAGCAGGCTCTGCAGGCTGTACGAGTGCCCGTGGGCTGCCGCCAGGTGCGAGGCCGTGCGGCCGCGCTCGTCCCGGGCTGCTGCGTCCGCTCCGCTCAGTAACAAGGCCTGAAAGAAATGCAATGCACGAGTTGGTTTCACAAGCTGAAAAAGCAAACATTTCCTAGAAGGATGGTTTATGATGACCAGCAGGATAACTCTGGGCTGACCTCAGGGGCCTGGTATTGCACAAAATAGATCTGTTTGCACAGACAGCGCAAATGAGTGCTCTGGTTTGAAAATGACTAACTTCATTCCACATGTCAAGACATCAAGATGAGCTACTCATAGTTCTCTAAGGGGCTCCCTCAGCTGATCTTCATAATGAATTTGTCCAGTATGAAGGTCTGCCATGCTAACTCTTGCTTGAGGTGAGTATTTCCAGTACCTGTACGCAGACATCCTGCCCTCGGATGGCGGCGAGGTGAGCCGCTGTCCAGCCTCTCCCGGTCACACGTGTGGGGTCAGCTCCGTGCCACAGCAGCCACTGAAGGCACTGCTCAGCAAAACCAAAGGGCTTTTTAGTTAACTATTCCCATCCTGCCTCTGAGGTACATCTCAACTAGAATTTATCCACCAAAGTTACATTTCAAAACAGTGTTGGGATGCTTCCTTATGGGAATACGAGACCCCAGAGCATGCCTTAAACAGGTATTTGTGCATTAGCAAGTTGTGGCTAGGTTACACTTTCCAGGTTCCACCCAAGGGTACAAAATGTGCAAATAACCTACTAATTCAGATTCTAGCATCGATGTTACTGTATGACTATTTCATTTTACTCTTCCAGATTTTAAATGCAGTCTGTGAGAGTATTCATGTGGCATGAGGTAAAAGCATTGGAAAAAACAATGCAAGCATGTTCACATGAATTCTGGCTAAGATTACTGGCAGGAAAAATATCACGTACTAAATTTAAAGCCTCATTTAATTTATTAGACTTCTTTGTCTTGTGTAATCCCATCTCTCTCCTCATCATTCCATGGCCTAGTTTGGTTTTATTCACCTTCTTCCAGCAGATATCATTGCTTGCAATGGAAAGCTTTATGAACTACCCAAAGACAGCTAGAGGAACAGTTACAACTTTTTATTATATATTATTATTATTTATTACCTTCTTTCAGGCCATCTTACAGCTCTGGTTCCTTCACTATTTCTGCCAAGAAGCTTAGTGACAAACAGATGACAGATAATTCAATAAAGTCTAACAGACTGATTGCAAAGCAGGAGAGACAAATGAAAAATGGCAGAACTTATAGATACAGAAAGGGTAGGTAAGCAATCTGGTTTTGGGGCTGACATAATGATTAGCATTTTTTTGACAGTGTCTCTGAATTCCAGAAGCAGCACTGCACTTGAGTTTAGCAAGAACTTCATGTTTTTTCTTTTGGGACATGAATGGCCTTGCTGCTTCAAGGTTAGATTGCCATGAGCAATGAGCAAGGAGGCTGCAAGAAGAAGGGGAGTATTATGCTGAACACAGCAGTTCAGTCCTTCTGGAAGTTTCAAATATTGATGTAATCACCTACTGATTTCTCTACCATTATTCAACATTTTCATTTATTAAAATAAAATGTATTAGAGCTACTTCTATGAAAAATGAGGCATGGGACATTAGTAGGTAGAATGAACATATTTTCATGTCACTTCTCATTTGTTTCAGTCACCTTCAGGACATTTTACACATCCTACAGGATTTTCTAGGTGTCTCAAGAGAAGAAGAAAATCCAATAGGGACAAAAGAAGGTCATGAGTCTGAAAGGGAGGCACATTTTGCTCAGAGTAAGAAAATCAATGATTTTGTAAAATATGACAAAGTTGATTAGGTAAATTGCCTGGGGCTTCAGAAAGAAAAAAAAAAAAAGTCTAAATTCCTGTATTCCTGCTCTTGGTGAATGTATTTCATAAGAAAAACAGGCAGAGGTTATTGATTCAGTCTGATCAAAGAAATATTGTGCTCAGCCTCTCCCAGAGAAGGAAATATAGCCTTATAACAGCCCAGCTATGCCTATACACTAAGGTAATGTTTTACCTCCAGACTTCCTGAGTGCGCAGCACACTGCAAGGGTGTGAATTTGTGAACTGCATCCACCTCATCAATACTGGCTCCACTTTTTATCATCAATGAAAGCTGTTCTACATCCCCAGCTTTCACTGCTTCATGCACACTAGTATAATTTTGCTTCTTCTTGACAACTAGTGAGGAATAATAAAATGGCATTAGTCCATTGTTTAAATCAGCGACATTTAAGAGATAGAAAATGTGTGATGAATCAAAGAAATAGCAGAGTTGACATTTGTGGCACAGAATCAAACTCTAAATGTAGAAGCAGTAGGGTAAAAAAAAATAATCTTCTGTCACCAGGCCATGCATGAGATCAAATAACCTGTGTCCTCCCTTCAGGCCTCTCCACTGATTAACTACATGACTGGAAACAATGAGAATTACATATCCAAACCCCTTGCAACATCTTGATACCTTGACAAAACTTGTAAACAGAAATATGAGAAGTGGATCTAATGGCTGAGGGGCTAACTTCAGACAGCCAAGCATGAAAGGAACTTAAATCAATTAGTATTCACCTTCTACAGTAGTCATCATTCCGGGACCAAAATGCACTAACACTCTGATTACTTTTCACACCGCTGGAAGTCCTGAAGAATTGGGCTACTGTTTAACAAGTCAAAAAAGCATAAAACTGAAGGTCTCAAGGTATTAGTGCCTCAGGTCCTCTGCCTGTGGAGAAGAAATGGTATTAGCAATTAACACTGTTACAAAATTCAAGGTAAAAAAATATTAAATAACATAGAGATATTGCACAGACATGTTTGTCATATTTTTTAAAAAGCTCTAGATATAATTCAAAGCAGCCCCTGCAGTTTACCAGTACCTATTTTCATGCAATCTGTAGCGTGGCAGTAGAGCTCAG
>JANPWX010000175.1:3580604-3602326 GCA_024734555.1 Trochalopteron elliotii
GGCGGAGCAGTCTCACCGGCCGGAGCGGGGCACAGCGGGGCCTTGCAAGCGCAGGGGCCCGGCAGGTCGCCGCTGTGGCCTGGAGCAGCTCCCTGCTGCTGCTGCTCCCCGGCGCAGCGTTGCCATGGGCCCCGGGCTCGCCCTTCCCGCGGGAGGAAAATGGCGGGCGGGGCGGGAGAGGCCCTGCCCGGCGGGGAGCAGGAGGGGCCCGGCCGTACGGGCTGCGCTGCAGCCGCCCGGGGCTTTCTGCACCTTCAGGCAGCCCTGGGCTACAGCTTCATGGCATTCCCCAGGAGAAATTGAACAAGTACCAATTCTCATCTCAGAGCCCCCAGTGATGCTCTGACCAAAACGTATTGAACCGGCTTGTGCTCTGGATGATCGGACTCCAGACACGTGGGAATCTTTAACCCTCTTTTCTTTCCTGCAATGACATGATCCTGCTCCTCAGTTCCTTTGTCAAAACCAGCCTGGGGATAACCCGGGTTCCTTTGATGGGGGAAAAAAGGGACCCTGTATTTCCAGAATCCTTTTTCCAGGCAGGATGAACCCTTCCCAGTCAGATTTACAGGTGTGCAGTGATAATTACATGGACCAAGTGAACTTAATGGACCATTTAGAGCTTAATTATCCTTGTCATTAGAGAGCTGTCATAAAGCCTATTTCTGCAACTTATGGGTCTCTTTCTGTTCTATCTCCAGCAGACAAGAGTAATTTGCTCCCTTTTCCGAACAGCCTTCTACATATTTAAAGACATCACGTGTCTGTTCAGTCTCCTCTGAACTTCAGTTAGTGTGATTTAGAAGTTTACAGTATTCCAGGACACAAAGCATCACATTTGAGCCAGGGGACCAGGCTATATCCCTGCTCCCGGAAGAGGCTGCAGTAAGTAACACCGGAGTAGCTCCCCACAACACAGCCAGCAGCCACACACACCACAGTATGGACTGACACCACCCTGATCCATCGTGTTTTTGTTCCCCTGGACTGTCTCCAATTAAACAGCACTTTTAAGTCTGGTATCTAGAACAGGGCTGGCTCACGACTACAGCTCCAACCTTAATAGAGGAATCAAAGCATTATTCGCCTCTTCAAAACTGCACGATGCCGAGGTGAAGATGGAAGTTTCTGCAGCCAAAGTCTCCTGCACAGCTGATTATTTCTACTTACACACTAAGGGGGAATTCTGACTCCCAAGTGTTCCCACTGCAAGTCACGTGCTAGGACTGACATTGCTTTTTGAGTTCTAGTGTTTCTGTCTTGCTCCCAGCAAGTTAAAAATACACACTGCAACTAGCAGAGTGATTTTACTTTACAACTTTATTTCCAATCCCACAAACGTATCAGCCACACAGACCCATCATTGAAAGAAAGAGACTCACACTCAAATATATGCTTAATTTTATTTATAACATTTAAGAAATATTAACATTTCAGGATATCTGGTTTACCATCTAAGTCCAGTCATAAGCAACAAAAAAAGAAAATGTTAACCATGTTTCAAATGAGCATTCTTACATTCATTCTCCCCTGTAAAGAAAATTCAGCTTTGTTTAATTTGTGTTTGACTAATGGAAAAAAAAATTAAAAATGTCTTAACTACCAGGCATCCTGGTTTGTTAATTTTTTTGTTGGCACTTGTGTTCACCACAATCAAGCACTCCAGCTGGTTTGTTAAATTTTCCCCTTCTACCCAGAACTGTCTTTTTATGAGATTTTTTGTGGATTTTTTATTATTTTGTTGTAATTTTTTAAACATCTGGATATGTAAGTTTGTTCAAATAACTTTAAAAAGACAAGGAATCTAGGCCTGTCTGAGAAGCTCCTTCCCTTGATAACCCACCTATAGGATAACTTTAGGAAGAGACTTGCTTGCATTTTTCTGAATCTTATTAAGTAAAATTAATTTTAATTAATTTTAAACTGAAAAAAGTACAGAAACACTGTCTTTATTTGATGGTGTGCATAAACATTACACTCCATATATAGCAAAAATATCTTTTATTTATAATTTACATTTCAACAAGTGAAAATTTTACATTTTTACATATACCATTAAATTTTCACGCATCTACAGAACTTTCACACAATGACACCTGAAACTGTGCAGGCAATAAGAAATTTCAAATACAAAAATGTATTTATTAACCAAACAGTAGTTGAGGCCCTGCCTCAGTTGGACACTTTTATTCATATAAAAAAGTATTTGCCTTCCAGAATTAACACAGCAGCTCTTCTGTAAAAAAAAAAAAAAAAAAAACAACCAAAAATCATACCGCAGTTTATTTAAACAGACTCCTCAGGTTCTGTTTTGATTTCTGTAGATGCAGGTGTGCTCTCTTCTGCACAGGCAGGAGGGGTGTCATCAGGTTCTTCTTTGATTTTAGGTGAGTCACAGGACTCCTCTGTTTCTTGTTTAACAATGTCCAACATTATATTTAGTGGATTTTCTGAAGGAGTCTTGCTGGGAGATGGTGTGCAATCAAATGATGATGTCTGCAAAGTTAAAGTCAATGTAGCATTAGCACACTAAAATAACTATTTTTAGCCTCTTATTCTTTTTGCCTTTTTTCAAAATGCAAAAACGTTGATGGTTAGGCACTCAAAATCCAAACTTCTATTTCGTCAAACTTCTAAGAAAAAAATTCATTTTTTAATAGCATTACATTTTTTCCAATTCCTTTGAAAAGTATCACCAAGCAGTGATGAAATGCTTAACATATTACCATGAACTGTTCCCTGCTATCTGCTCTCAGGACAATTTTAACTCCCCAAGCATTAAAAATGTCACACACACCAACACCCATCTACTCCATTGTTACAAATTCCTAGGATTACACGTGTTACTCCACTATAAATCCATCAAACCATGGCTTTGTTTTATGGCACACAAGCTGTCATGGTACATCACAATCACAAATGCATCTCAGCTAATTCTGTATTATAAACTTGCCACACCCAAGGCCTCCAAGTCTCAGGCAAGAGAAATGGGCAGCACATGCTGAACATATCTGCTCCCTGCAAAGTCAAGAGATCAAGCAAATAAATTTAAAATAAACTGCTTCCAAAAATATGAAGGATACACTTACATTCTGGTAATCTTCGTAACAAGATGGATGGTATATCTGAAAAAAAATTGTTACACATTTAAATATGTAAACATAAATTATAGCAGGATCACTGATAATGAACTGAACAATGTCTATTACACATTATCACATAATTCATCTACAGAAACTATGGTCTGAGCAAGCTAAGTATGGTGTCAACTATAGCTGAGACAGGATTTTGTGATGTTTGTTTAGGAAACATTATCATACAGAAGGTTGGTAAGTTCTGGGAATTATCTGTGCACAGCTGCATGCAGAAATAATTGAACCCATACCTATACCCATGCAAAGAGACATCCATTTTTCTTTGAGCACTGCAGTGTAAAGGAGGGCTAGTGAGCCCATACCCATGACACCAGGATTTCAGGTACTTCCAAAGGCAGAGATATTTATGTATTTGGAAGCCAGGAAAACTACAAGAGGAATCCTTCAGGAGAAAAAGAGCACTTGCCACCTCCTCCTATTTTCTGGGTTTTTTTCCTGTAATTCTTCAGGAGTTTCACTATAAATTAGTATCACATGTACATAGGATCAGATTACCTTTTCATCTACCCTGATTGCATTCTTCAGGTGCCACTCTTCCTCTTCCTCATCCCAATACTGTTCAAATTGTTCTTGGCAAATTTCACAGCTCTGAAAAGTTATTGGAATAACAGAAATAAATGATGTTATTGCAATTTTCTGAACACGTGAAATTCAAGAAACCAGTAGGAGTCAAATAAAGTTATTTTAAATTAAGTATATTAAGCCTAAAACATGATCTTTCCTCCACGTTTTAAAAATCACTTTAATAATTAGTAAACCTTAATTAAAAATTGAGTATGGTTTGCAGACAGAGGATCACCCTATGGCCCTGAATGCTCTTTGTCACTTGAGAAAGGTAAGCTTTGCTCCTTTAGCTAGTCAGTCTGCAAAGCAATTTGTAACAGTGTAATGCTGTCTTACTGTCACGTAAGATAATCCATTACAGCAATTTAACTAGTTTCATTTATGGCATTGTCTTAATTCTTCCCCCTTAACCTGCAATTTCAACTTTTGGATGGAGTACTAACATTTTTAGTACTTTTGTGAAAAATTATCAACCCAGAACAATGCACAAAAGGTGCTTTTTAAAATAAAAGGCCTTTCTGGTTTCATAGCTAGTTTCTCAGAGACTTAGCACATAAAACTAAACTGTAATTCTAACAACATTTGTATTTCATTATTACACCAATTCATCTACCAAAATACAGCTCTACTGGTTATTTTCGAATTGTGGTATTTCTTTCTTCTAATGCCTATCTGCTACCAAAAAAGGAATTTTTGTTTGAGAGTACCAAAACCCCAGTAAACCCTGTAGTTATTTGAATGACAAACGACCATCAAAGGACAAATGGCTTACTTTATTTATGTAAACACTCAGCAGATTAACACACTTTGCCTGTACCAATTTTGCTAAAACCACAGAATGCCAATGGGTGTAGATTTTTTTTAACTACACGTGGTTTATACTACTCCTGCCCATGGGAAGCAACCATTACATACACAAATACACAACCTACAGAGGGGCTGCACAAAGGCCAAGTACAATATTCCAGTCTACATTTAGTAACAAGAATACAGCACAAGCCTTTGAAAGACTAGATTCTTGCTATCTGGGCTGATTAACTAGACTCTTGTTATCTGGCAAGCTGAAACTTACCTCGACTGCTCCAGCTGGCCCAGCTGGGACACTCTGAAACTCCTTCTCTTTCGCAGCTTCCTGCGTCTTCAGCACAACCTCTTCGTGAGCTTTCTCAAAGAACTGGCTTTTAGCACGTTCCTCCAGATCTGCTATTTCTTCAAATTCAATCCAGTCCTAAGGAAAGTTTTCATTCTCACTCAGACATCCCAAAGTATCGTATTTAATAAATCTTACTTTGTTAAAACTGAAATGTTTCCCACATGCAATATTAGCACAGTGTACTCTTTCTCAAAATGCTACACTTCAAAAATTCGTTTTCCAAAAAAATCACTATCCTTCAAATTCCATTCTCAGCGGAATGAAAACAGTACAATAAGCAGCTTTAATCTGTTCACTGTTCATCACACAATTGCCTTTTGTATTCTGACAGGCATTTGCGGACTGCTTGAAGTATCTAAGACATCACTGTTTATCACAGCCAACTCCTGTGATGATGCAAATTTCAGCTGCAATCCCACAGCACACGCAGGAGTAAAACACAGAATACAGCCTGTCATTTATCCACACAAATACTGCATTACTTACTGTTAAACTGTAGTACCATCTCCTGTGTGTAATTTTTCTGCTGACATCTTTTTCTGTCCGGTTCTGGCGATAATGCCAATCTAAATGATCTGCATAAACATCTGTCTGTGAAGTAGTGAATCTCATTCCACAGGAGTAACACTGAATTCCAGTGTACAGTCGATTTATAACACTATCATAACGTCTACAAAAAGAGATAAAAAAAAACCCTTAACACTTCTTTAAAAAGAGACAGTGAGAGGTTTCTCAGTAAATTGCTTCATTTGCCTACAATGGTAGGGGAAAAGCATGAATCTGCTCTGTTAAAAGTACACAACATGACTACATTTCATCCTTGATTTTCACAGCATAATCAACTTAATCATTCAGAAAACAACGGGCCCTTATTAACAATTCATGAGAAATATATTATTCTTCTGCCTCATTCCTATTAGCTTTTCTCACCTAATAATGCACAAATAGCAATGCCTTCATTTGGCCAAGCTTTACAAGCTACCACCAAAATGGTAAAATCAAAATCATAGAATGGTTTGGGTTGGAATGGATCCTGAAAGACCATCTAGTTCCAGCCGCCCTGCCATGGGCAGGGATGCCTTCCACCAGACTGCTTAGGGCCCCATCCCATCTGGCCTTGAACACTTCCATGGGTGGGGCATCCATAGCTTCTCTGGGCAACTTATTCCAGTGCCTCATCATCCTGTCAGTGAAGAATTTCTTCCTACTACCTACAGTAAGTCTGTTGTTCAGCATAAGGCCATTTGCCCTTGTCCTATCACTACTTGGCCTTGTGCAAAGCCCCCTCTTCAGCTTTTTTTGTAGTCCCCTTTAGGTACTGGAAGACTACAGTAAGGCCTCCCTGGAGTCCTCTCCTCTCCAGAATGAACCACCCCAGATCTCAGCCTGTCCCAACAGCAGAGGTGCCCCAGCCCTCTCATCATCTTTATGGCCTCCTCTGGACTCACTCCCAACAGGTTCATGTCCTCCTTGTGCTGGGGCCCCAGAGCAGCACTGCAGGTGGGGTCTCACCAGAGCAGAGGGAGAGAATCACCTCCCTCGACCTTCTTGTCACACAGCTTTTGATGCGGCCCAGGCCCAGGCTTCACCTTAGTGCTTAAGTAACAACGCGCACCTTTGTGTAAAGCCAAGTTTTCCCATGGTAGTTTTCTGTCTTTTTCCTTCCTCAACTTCAACAGGCTGACATCAAACTGCAGGTTTAACCTCCTCTGAACCACAAAGTGACAGATAATCTTTGCAAAGCTTTTAACTGTCTTGGATGAACTATCTAGCTACTGCCACACTGTTATTCCTACTGTAAGCCCATTCTACTGTACGCACTGTCTAAGTTCTTCAACTATGAAGTTAGTGAGGTCTGGAACATTCTGATCTTCATTCTGATCATCATCTTCTTCTTCAGCAGTCGGCTGGGCCGATGTTTCGTTTGCTTCTAGAAACCATGAAGAGATTATTTTATCAAAATTTCAGTACATCATCAGAAAGAAATTATGTGCTCCTGAAAGTTATTTTTTTTCAAACATTATTAATACAATTTGACTATGGTCAAACACAAGTGTGTAACAGCTGTATCAGTCATCTTCTGACACCATTAAAAAAAAGCATTAAAAAAAGTAAGCCAGAATTTCAATAGAGGAAAACGGTATTTCATGTCAGTGTTTGGCATTAAAATTCACCCTTCATAGACACAGAAATATTTCAGAAGACGAAAAGACCTCGATTATAACCAAGAGCAAGTCACAAAAGCACGGCACCGAAGACAAAACTGACAGCTCTGGATAGCTGAAGTGTAAATTAAAAAAGATACTAAGAATTTACTCAATCATTCCCAAAAAGAGAGTTCAGTTTAAAAAAACCATACAGGAGTTCACTGAAGTTTGTATACTCAGATTTACGCTTGAGCTGTGGATAAACTAGACAATTAGAACATAATAAATCTACATACGTGCTGAGGTGGAATCCGTTTTAGACAATTTGAGGATCCCTGTTTTCAGCAGTTTAGCAAACAATTCATTCACATCAACCTGTCCAAGGTGGTTATCAGGGTATGAATGGGAAAGGGCTCCTGGAAAGAAACACAGACATTCAAGGTGGCAAAGGCTGGCATCAGAAATCAACTTCACTTTTATCCGTATATTTCACAACACAATTTTCTTGTTGCCACCCATTTCTTTCATTTTTTGTTACAAATTATTTACCAACTCCCTGCTTTATCTAGTGTTTGGCTAATTTTTTCCTTACAACAGAGAATCTTTGTAACAAGATTTTCCCCCCTTCATAATGTATTCTGAAGTGCTATCTAAGCTGGCTGCCCATAGACAGATCTCTACTGGATGGTGGTTCTTGAAAAGCAGTGTTGTCCTGGATCCATGCTTAGATATTTCACCACACCCAATCCACTTCATCACCTAGTTTAACCTTTCATGTCTTTGAAGATTTTCACTACTAACCACTCACACTGGAAACGTTTGCACACCCCAGCACAGCAATCTAGACCTACAGACTGATGCCTTCCAGAAAAACATATCAAAACTATTTTTTGTTTTTTTCAGCACAACTTTATACCCAAACCTCATGGTTAATGAAAACTAACAAGAGTCTTCAGTGTTTGAGAAAAGCTCCTCAAGAGATGAAGGTTCTACAGACACCACATCTACAGCCACACCTCGCTGAGGAGACATTCCTTAATCCACACAGACCCAGTAAATCAGGACATTAAAAAAATGGTCATTTTTGTGGCCACCACTGAACAAACAATCCAAAAGAAAGAAAAGGAATTCTATTGTTACACACCTGCAGGGTTCTGGACAAAACTTCCAGGATTTGGCAAATACTGCTGACCTTGGCCATAAGGTCCTTGTTGAGCAGACATGAGAGAAACCTGTGAAAGTAAACATATAAGTATTCTTTGTATAATAATGTCATTACAAACTTACTTTTCACATTTCATTATTAACTTCTAGGTGTTTCTCAATAATTTCACACATATGGAACTCCTTCCAGGAATGAACCATGCCAGTTTGGTACTGGGGTTCCTTAACCCTAACCCTCTTTCCCTCATTTTCATTTTCCACTAGGAAAATTCAGAACACACCCACGTTTAGCCTAATATTAAAAGAACAAACTCCCACCACAACACCTTTCCTTCTATTTAACAGTCACATTTTCCAAACACAGTACTGCCTTTTAAATTCCTCATGTTCTCCAAAATAGAGCTCCTTTAAGAAATTCAAGAACCCAAAAAGTCTATTAATAAATGCCACAATTAATTGTTATCAAGAACTGAACCAGGATTCACTACAGATATACAGGCTGGAAAGCAAGACTTTCCAGCACAGTAAGCTGTAGGTAGAAAACCAGTCTTTGTAAAACACTTACAATAAAAATGTTTGGGGTTTTTTTCCTAACTGGCTGCTTTCTGGATTTTCACACTGTTTAGACTTTATCCCATTAGAGGTCTGCAGGACACATTATCTGCTTTTGTACAATCAATCAGTGAACTCTTCACATTCACTTTTTACCCCCCAAAATGAAAAATGCTTTTAAAAATCTCTACTGCAAGAAATTACATCAGTTTCACCACTGTAAAGTATAATTTCCTCCTTTTGAAGAGATCATTTCCAAGAGGCAACAGCAAAGAGAACTGAACTGACAAAGCAAGATGGTGCCAAGAGAATTTTAAAAGACAACAGTGCAGCTGAGTGAGAAAGTTCAACAATGGCCCTATTTTCCCCAATTCCCCCAAGTTATGGTATCTCTTTAAAACTGGCTTGTAACCAGTACTAACAGCTGCAAAAAGAAAACTATTATTTTCGTCCAGTCCAACTTCACACCTCTTAGAAAAATTAATCATGTATATTTCACTTACATTATCTTTCATGTCTTATAGAGAATTCATTTTTGTTGAAATTTAATGAAAATACCAAAGGCTTCCAACACCTGGTTTTGTTCTAATGTTGAAAATGATTTCAAAGAAATATTCTGAACTGTGAAGTGACTGCAATGATCCACTGTTTTGTCTAATACTTAAAAGATTCTTGAAACACAGCTATGCATATCCTTCTTAAATTATCTAGCGACCTTTTTAGTTTGAAACTGACTCTCAGCCTGCCAACCCTACAGAAAAATACTCCATTTTTCCAGGAAGAAATCCTGCTACTTCTCTAACAAAAACACTTCTGTGAGCTAAGTATTTGATGCAGTCAGCTCTTACCTGATTACTTCCCATTGGCATATTACTGAAACTTCCATACTGAGGACCCTGGAGACCTTTTTCTTCGAAGTAATGTCCAGCTCCTCTCAGTGGGAAGCTCTGTGCTCCCGGGCCACCTGGCCCATTGAAATTTGGTCCGGGTGAACCATCAAACATATCAGGTCTCTGGAACTGCATTCCATGAGCTGGTCCATTGTAGCCCTGGCCAGGATGTTCAACAAACGGACCACCTTGTCCATATGGTGACATTTCTAGTCTTGAGGCAGGATGGTTAGCTACATTTTCAAAACGTGCACCCTGAAGGCCAAGGGGTAAGTCAAACCTAGAGGCTGGCTGGTGAGGTCCATCAAATCTTTGAGGTATGGCTGTTTCAAATCTTGCTTGTGCCTGCTGGCCAGGTGCCAACCTTGGACCAGGCTGTCCATGAATTCCATCAAATCTTTGCAGGAGAGACAGCTGTCCAGGCTGACCATCAAATCCAGCTCCGTGACAGCCATCGAATCTCGGACCAGCCCGACCAAGAGGACCATCAAATCTAAGTCCACCTGCTCCCTGGTGGACTGGTCCATCAATCAACCTAGGACCCAGACCCGGCTGACCACGCGGTCCTTCCAGTCTCCCACCGCCCGATGGTCCATGTGGCCCCTCAAACCTGAGCCCACCACTTGATGGTCCATGTGGCCCCATGGGCTGACCATGTGGCCCCTCAAATCTGAGACCACCACCAAGCTGTCCATGGGGCCCCATTGGCTGTAAATGTGGTCCGTCAAACCTGAGGCCGCCCCCTGGTTGACCATGAGGCCCCAAGGGCTGACCATGGGGTCCCTCAAACCTGAGACCACCCCCTGGTTGACCCCGAGGCCCCATAGGTTGACCATGAGGTCCCTCAAACCTGAGACCACCTGAAGGCTGACCATGAGGACCCTCAAATCTGAGACCAACCCCAGGACCTTCAAATCTAGGACCACCCACGGGCTGCCCCGCAGGCCCCTCAAACCGCAAAGGCCCAAGAGGTCCCTCAAACCGCAGTGGACCTCCCCCACCAACCTGGCCAGGGGGTCCTTCAAACCTCAGGGCCCCTGCCAGCTGCCCTGGTGGCCCATCAAATCTCAGGGCTCCAGCTCCCCCTGCTCCCGCCAGAGGTCCATCAAACTGAGATGCACCTGTCCCCACCAAAGGCCCCTCAAATCTCATAGCAGCCTGTCCAGCCGGCCCATCAATTCTGGAACTTGAACCAGCAGCAGGACCATCAACGAAAGGACTTCCTTGTCCATCTACCCCAACCCTTGCAGCAGTCGGTCTAGGTGAGCCATCAAACAGAGGTCTGTCTTCCATCAGTGCAGTTATCCTCTGCTTTGCTTCAATACCTCCAAATCTTGATCCTGGACTTTCTGGAAATGGTGCTTTCTCTGGATCTTCATACCTGGCTCTTTTGAAACGTTCAGTGAATGGTGACCTTGGTTCCTCTCGAACACCTAAAAAAACCACAACAAATCACATAACCACTTGCTAATATATTGTCAACTACTTAACAAAATAAAATAAAATCACATACCAGCTTGCCCAAGAAGCTGTCTTTCCTCACGATTATCAAACCTGCAGAGTGCATCCCCATCTATTTTCTGGAACTCTGCTGTACTTTTCCCCTGTTGTCTCAGAGCATCTCTGAATTCATCCGATTCTCCCCAACTGTCGTAAGGATCAGAACCTCTTGCTCCTTTAGTAGCACGCTGCTCTTCAAGTCTTCGTCGACTCTCAAGCGGTGACAGGTTTTCTGCAAAAGGTCTTGTAGTGCCACTTACAGGAGAGTGTCTCCTTGATCTTTCTGAAAATGGCTCTTTTCTGTCAAACTGCACCCCCCGCTTGGCTTTTGCCTGCTCACATTCTATTCCAGAAAGCAATGCATCAGGTATATGATAATCCAAAATATCATCAGGATCCAACAGATCAAGCCTTGACAACGAATGCTGAACTTGTGTCCTTTTTAGTTTAGCTTTATGTTCATAATATGTTAATTCTGCATCCGATAGAAGAGGTTTCTTTTTCAAACCACATTTTTCCTCTGTAGGGCTATCCCAGACATTACATCTGTGCTTTCCTTCCTGATACTGGAACAGCTGTCGGATCTGATGAGCTACCATGAGAAACTCATCTTGTGTTATTTCACCAGATGTTAAGCGGTCATTAGCCTGTAATATAAAGTTTAAATTTAGACTTCCAAAAAGAGAAGAAAAAGCCCCATACCTGGGACATTTCTATAAAGACAGATATAAATACTATATAAATAGTATTACCTTCTTAAGTAATTCTCTTTTACTTGCAGATGTCAATTCTTTGGGAATCTGTAAATTGGCATCCACACTTAACCGGTGCTGCTGCTTTGGTGCTCGGGGTGACAGAATTCCTTTACCAGCAGGCCAGTTTTCTCGATGTCTTTGGTGAGGGGATTTAACAAGTGCTTGGTGTTCATCATTCTGCTGTGAGCTGAAAATAAGAATATACTTTAAATATAGATTATTTTGTTATTCAGGACATAACAGTTCCTACTAGAACTGATCACGGCAAAACATCACTATCACCTTAGAATCTAAGTATATATCATCTCTGTTTTTCACTAGTAGAATCAAGTTAAACCTAACAATTTTAATGATCTGAACACTGCCTCTCAAAGTCAACTACACAGAAGCCAACAGAAGAATTTCCACTGACTTCACACAGAAGTTGTTTGAAAGATAGTAACTTACTTTTTACTTTCTTCCCAACCAGATTTCCACCTCTTGCCTGATTTGGATCCCTGCCAGTTTTCTGCATTCTCCTTTGGATCTGGAGAAGCTTTTGCAGAGTGCTGGGTGGCTGTCTCTTGGGGTCTTTCTTCTTGGGCTTTTTTCAATCTCCTTGGATCACGCACCTCTTGTTTAACATTTCTCTTACTAGAATTTCTTTCATCTCTTGCTGCTTGTGTGCCTTCTTCAACGTGAGATTGCTTAGGGCCTATCTGACGGATCTTTCCAATTTTAGGAGTTGACGAAGTAGGAGATAAACTCCGAAGTCTTCTTTTAGGTGATCTCCTCTCTCGTCTTTTTGGAGAATGTGTAGATGGTGATCTTGCCTTAGGAGAGCGTGATCGTGACCGTTTTCTACTACTTGATCTTCCTTGTTTTCCACCCTGTTTTTCTGACTCCTCTGCAGTCGTGTCTTGTTTCTGGACAGCACCATTAATCACTTTATTTCTGCTCCCCACCGGTCTATGTTCACATGTCTTATGTTCCTCCTTCTCCTTCTTCTCTGTACTTCTCCTCTTTTCTTTGACCTCCTCTTCCTTCCCCTCTGACTTATCTTGAAGATGTCTTTTCAGTCTTGGATCCCGTTTGCTGATGTCAGAAACCTTAGTGCTTTCACATTCCTGGCTTTTACTGTCTTTAGTATCGGGCAGCTTATTTTTCAAAGGGGATGGCGATTTAGATTTTGCTTTGGACTGCTCAAGTTCTTTCTTCTGTGTTTTTTCACTTGCTTTTGATTTTTCTGACTTGGTTGAGTTCTGTTTTTCAGCCTGTGGCGTTTTGTTTCCCTTGGTGTCAGACTGACTGGTCACACTTGGTGAAAATTCTTTCCTATGTGACTGATCTTTAGTGTGAGAAGAATGTTGACCCATCCTATTAAGCCGAGGATCCCTGTTCACTATTTTGATATCATGAAGTGGAGGACTTGGGGATGGTTTGATTTTTTCAGATTGCACAGCAGTCTGATGAGGTGGTTTAACTGTCATATGAGGTGTGGGAGACATGTGTTGCTTGGAAGGTGCTGGAACTGAAGCTATACTGGATGACCCCTGCTGAACACTAAGAGATACAGCCTGAAATTGGAAAAAATCCAGCGTTAATCTGTATGCCACAACTCCTACACAGAGGTGCTTATATTCTGTCTCAAAAACGAAATTGTAATAGTCATGCCTTTAAAGTTACGAGCTACAGCCATTTAACTGAAAGTGACCCACTAATTTGCTAATTACAAGCACTAAAATAATGCAGTACCTTTACAAACCAAATTCAAATACAATGCAAAAACAGTATATAAAGTAAACACTGCAAAATATCTAACTTTGGCACACATTCCAATTACAGTGCTAGCTTTCCCATATATTCCACATGCTCTAGGCAACTCAGCTGCCAAGTATCCCATTTCCACACTTCAGTTCAAAGATGCTTTGTTTTGTATTGTCAACAGCAAGACTTCCAAGAAACTGACTTTGTTTACAAACAATCAGGCTCCTTTGTTCCTTAGGAACAAACATATTTGAAATAGCCCAGCTCGCTGTCAGCTGCAAGAGCTGAAAGATGAAGATCACAGTCAGATATCATTCTGAAGAAAAATTAAAACCAAACCAAGAATTTCCCTTTTTTTTACATTTAAGTGTAATACTTTAAGGTTCAAGATAACCAAACCTGTTCAGGAATCCCACATCACCTTGCATTGCTCTAGTAGTCCTAAAGTAGCTACACTTGCCTAACACAAGTAAAAACCAATGTACTGTACTTACCAGTACAGCCAAGTACTCTCCAAGAGAGAGACCCACCTATGAAAGTTTTATCAACTGTCCTACTCACCAACTGTGCTTTAGTCTGTTCCAGCTCCAGCTCTAGCTTTTTTTGCTGAAGTTCTAACAACTGCTTTTGCTTTGCAAGCAATTGCTGCCTTATCAGTTGCTCCTGTGTCAAATTCTTTTGTATTTCAGGAACAGCTGGAGGAGTAGAGGCACCAGAAGTGACAGCAGAGGTAGGTGCATTAGATTCCTCTGGCTAAAAACAAAATAAAGAAAAGTTACACTTAAAATCCTAAGGAAATCAACTAAATCAATTTCCTTTCAGTGTTATCATGATCCAGTACTGGGGCACAGTTCATACAGCAGTTATAAACTGCAATTCTTTTGACCCACTATGATTTGCCTGCTTTGACAGGTGTAGGGAATTTAATATTAATTCCTCAATGCTTCAAAACCTAGAATACAATTTTTAAATAAAAAACCAAACTGTTCAAATATTCTGAATTTGTAGATTTCTCTTACCTGTTTACAAAGGTCAGATACTTCATCCTTAACATTCTAAATTGTCAAAAAGCAGCATACAAACAATGAAAACTACACATATTACCATCTGTTCTTACAGAAGGCAGAAAAACTTACCGATTTATTTAAAAACTTAGGATTCACATGGATGCTAGAAGTATTCACATTTGGGGGCAGAGGTTTAATTGGCCAGGCAGGATCTAATGAGTTGACTCTGACATCAAGTGCATATAGTTTCTTCAAAGGAAAAATATCATCCCATGTGGAGCGCAATTTAAATAAACTTTTCCTAGTATTTTCATCCACCTAAAACAATAAAACAATTCTATGGCTTGTTAAGTTAATATAGAACAATTTCTTAAACTTTTCTGCAGAACTTAAGATTTCATTCATTTCCTATTTCTGTCTTGCCATTTCAACATACTGAACTTGCTACACAAAATTTATAAGCAGTGCAGACCACACATCTTTATCAACAAGATCAGTAACAGAAGCTCAAATGTGGAACTGTTGTTTCAAGGCCATTTGAAGATTTTATTGGGTATTACCATGCTCTGAGAATTTTCTTTCAACTTTTCCATTAGCAAAATTCTCATTTTACTGGCCCAACTTCTGTGGAAAAAAATACAGTGACAAAAGTATTGAAAGGCAACAGCCTGAGACAATAAATTATTCAAGTGTTTGTGCTGGAGTATAACAATGACAAACAAATCAAGAAAAAACAAACTCTGGAAAAAAAGGTGTTTTGCTCAGCTGTTTAGTCACTGAAGGATTTTTTTCCCAACAAATGCAATAAAAGGAGTATTAGCTAAAATGAAGTAAATTATTATTTTGGTTTAGCTGCAAAATCAGACCCATCTATGTATGAGTCACAGATCAAATGTACTTGCAGGACCAGAGGCCCACTTTATCTCTTTACCAACAACCGGATTATCGCATGGCAGCTAAACTAGAAATTTACAATGAAGCAAAATTTAGTTTATCTCATAACTTAAGTGGCTCAATTAAACAATAAATAAAAAACATTAGAGCACAAAATACATGCAGCTGTCCTAATTTCAACATTTCAATTCAATCTTTAAGTAGTGCCCACGTAGATGAATTTTGCTGCCATTTTCAGATGTTACACCTAGACAGAATATTCTGGGAAGTCTGGAGGTTCTTTCCGGGTAAGAGCAGGAGCTTCAACAGAAGTAATTTATACTTAGTAATTGGGATGATGCCTCTATACAATTTTCCATGAGAGGCTTCACTCAAGTTCACTGCAAAAATGTGCAGGAATGACTGAGCAAACAGTTCTGACTTCAATTGTCTAAAGATACCTTAGTGACCATTTACTGATAAAACCAAATCCATAACAAAGCCTGTGCTGGAATTCTACTCACATCTTTTAACATGACCAGCTAAGCTATTAGAAATTACTTCCACTTTACACATCTAACTAGTACACATTAATAGTTCTAGTTGGCTTAGTAGCAACATAACATATAAAACTCTTAAAATTAGTTATTACCCAGAGCTTCACTCAGCTGCAATCTTAAACGCAACTCAGGAGAAGAGCATTCACAATTTAACACCAAGAAAACCAAGTGAATCTATCTCTATCTACTCTATACACAGGAGTTTACATCTTCTACAGTCATGGTAACAATCTATTCCTCACTTTATCATGCACTTTACATCTGAAAACCACACATACAGCGTACCGGGATTTCAGATCCTCACTGATATGTAATGATAAATGTGCAAAAGCTTCATTCATCTCATTCTCATGAAACACCACTTTCTTCTAACGTACAGGAAACCACAGAAGTTAACCCTTCTTTTCTGATTCAACTTAAACCTATTCAAGTCTGGCCTTTCAAAACCTGGACTTTTGATATGCTTTTCTCAGTGAGAAGTATGCACAATTACTTCACTGGGCTTCAAGATTAAGAGCCAGAATGACAAGATATGGCAGCAGCTTTCAATGCTGAATGAAATTAAAACACTTATTTATAATACAGTCACACCTTTTAAGGTCCTTCCCCCACAGAGTCGCAGCATTTTTATCTGCTGACAGACCACCAAGAGAGAACCAGGTATTAGTGCTACTCACTCCTGAGTTTAAGCATTCATTCTGCACAATGTGAATTATGTAAATCAGACAAATCTAACTACTGTGAACTGAGGCTTTGAGAAATACAGAAGAAACTGATTTTCAGTCTATTCTTGGCATAGGGACTATCTTAAAAATAAACCAACAATTCGTAATTATTTGGTCTATACGTTACAAAAAAGTTCATCCAGCTAAGCCATCAATAATCAAAATACTCTGAGTAAAATCCTGCTTGGACAGGAAAGCTACTGATGTTTACACCAAATTCAGTAATACTTTGCATCTTTCAGCTAACTTACATGCTTGATAGCAGAAGGAATAATCTTTCACAGTATAGATACTAAGATTTATAGAAAACAACCAATTTGTATAGTTCAGCACACAAGAAAACCCAAACCTGAAAGCACGTACTTATTTTACCAGGAACAAATTTTGCTTAGAATACAGTACTTTTCTGAAAGAGTATATACCTTTTCAAATACACAAATAAATGTTGCAACTAGGTTTTTAGTAAATGCAGTAAGATACTCTCTTCCCACATTCTTGACAATGGAATCCATTAGGTACATAACGGGTAGCTTCTCTGATGCAGGAGCCTGGAGTAATAAGAAGAAACTGAGAAGTTTAGTATAACAAAAACATACTTCAACCTTTTCAAATAAAGGGATTACCAATCCCAGAAATACAGACCTCTCTTTTTGGTTGCCACAATAAATACCAAGGGATTTGGCTTGGGATTTTTGTTTATACAAAAACTTAAATCTGAAAAATGGCCACTGAGTTCAAAGTATAATGCAGTGGGTCTAACAGAAAAAAAAAAAAAAAAAAAGGAACACCTTACATTAATTTGTTTGTGTATGAAAGCTTTGGAAAAAGGGGGGGAAAAAAGAGGAAAAAAGCAGCCCATGAGACAGAATTGCCACTAGTATACCGAGTGTAACCTTTCCATTGAGGAAGTAACTTAGCAGGAAACCATCATCAGCACTTCAAGGAACTTCTAAAAATCGTTTATAATTCAAACCTCCTGGATGGATTTTTCTGCATTTCACAGAACACAAATTAGACTTCTGGCAAGCAGCCCAAGTCAGTGAACTTCTGTAGCTGTAAATTATATGTTGATTATCACAGTCTTTCGTAAGTTACATGTAGAATAGGTTGTAATTATTTCACTGTAATCCAACTGGACATAGCAGAGAGTCCCATTCTCTCTTGGCACCCGCGGATGGTGACGATTCTGATTTCCAGAGTGCATGCAAAAACAGTCAGAACAGAGTTCAAAAGCCAGTCAAAACTCAATCATCTGGTCGACTGGGTAAATGCACAGACAAGCTCAGGAACTGCCACCACCATTTTCATAGAGGGTTGTCTTCTTCTGGACACAGCTTTGCTAAAGAAGGTTTTTTTGTTTGTTTGGTTGGTTTTGGCTGGGGTTTTTTAAAATCCTCTTTCAAAACTCGTACCAAGTTTGTGCGATAAAAGCGTGGTGACCCTGGGCTGCTACAGCAACTTCCAATTTACAGAAAGCAGTACTGGACCAACAGAAGTGATTTTAATGCCTGCCAGTGGCTTTCACAAAGCAGAAGGCAAAGTTTAAAAAAAACATCAGCAAGTACACAGACTTGTTGAAGAGGACATGAAAGACAACACAAGCAATGTGTGTTGACCATGATCCCCTTGGAAGAGCATCCACCTGTAATACTTTAAAGTTCCATTCCCCATCTGGTAAGCTCGGGATAAAAGCAGAATAACTTCACTCACTGCTCATTTTAAACAGTACAGGCTACTAGATTAGTTCATGACACATTACTTTGCAGGCCCATTATCCAGTCAAGTGTGTGAAGTGCTGCTGCTTCACCATTTTAAATTCAATTCCTTCCCCTTTAAGGTGGTTCACAGAAGGCACCTACTCAACAGAATTTTTACATGGGCAATCCGAGTGCTTCCTCACCCTTAAAAATGTACTAATTTACCATGACCTGAAACTTATTATTGAAGAGGGCAGAACTCCTTGTTAGTTGGGGGTGGGAAGGTAGGGGGGGTGTCGCTGCCTTAGAACATACTTGAAAAAAGTGATGCATTTTGTACATAAAAAGACAAAAAACCCAGCTAAGTTAGCTAAAACTAATTGCACACATTAGAAGCCAATCTCACACTGTGAAGTAATACTGAACTGTAAACAACATAATGTGCAAGTGTTAGAAAAAACCATCCTTAAGTCTCAGATATAAAAGACTGTGGATCTGCAGCTATTTAAAATGTCTGTGGAATAATGGCTTCTTCTTTGAAGCAGTCTGCACAATGGCACATTAAAAACACTCCAGTTCTGAGTGCCTTCCTTTGTAACAAAATGACAGCGCACCATTTCTGACTTTTAGTCAGCTGTATTAGAGACACAAAGAGCTGTCGCAGAAGTACCTATGCCCAAGAGCTACTCCCCGAGTCAAATTCTTCCATTTCACCAATATAGGAGGGCAGCTCACTACACTTGGCTAAGCTGGAAGTTTGAGATGTTGGGGAACCGTTAGTAGCAAAAGCACTGAAAAAAGTTTTACTGTCACTTTCATCATGCATCAGACTGTTACAGCAATCACACACGGAAACACCATCATCTAGGTAAGGAAGCCGACTTCCAAACTATGGAGCACCATTAGCAGCTCAGCAGCGTACCCTGCTTCAAATATAAGCTATTCAGGTGTCACGTTTCAAGAAACGTGACTTAAATATGGCTGGAATATTTAAGTCTTCTCTTCTGACAGTGTTTATTATGTCAAGGCATCTAGCACGTATTTCAATAACCACAAAAGGGAACCCCACACCAGAATGCATTTTGTTTTCAGGAGGTCTCTGCAAAACCCCCAAGCAAGAGAGACGCCCACAGGACACTACTCAAAAGGCAGGGAGCCGCCGCATAATCACCAAAAGGCAGAAGAACACTAACTCTGAGCTCAGCAGCATGATATTAAAGACTTCTTTACAAAACTCCCACTGTTCCTTCAAATAACGTAGGAAAGCTATTGTTGGAAATGTGTGGCTCTTTTTTATTAGTTTCCTAAAAGATTTCAAGTTTAAAATAGTATCTGGCAATTGAACCCCAAGTCACAAACTTGTGAAAAAAATATATTTTTTAAAAAGCAACTTTGTATACAAAATGGGTCTTGGAAACAAATTCTGCACTATACAATGGTAAATAAAAAGACAAATACATATTTCACACTTTTTATTTACAAATTTTATAATACCAGACACACATCTCAGAACCATTTATTAAATTGTAAAGCAGACCACTCAGGTTTTACACTAAACAAACTGTCTCCAGGCAACACTTTTTAAAAGTGGCTTAGTAAAGGAGAGCACTTTCCCAGAAACAACTAAAAACTTGCCTTGAATAAACTACAGTCATAAACAGTAACTAGGCAAAACTAACCATTGATACAGGTTTTAAGACATCTTTAAAAAACCCCCACACTTCAGGGCAGGTTCTGAATCACCCAGAAATGAAAAAAAAAATTGACAGCATTGTTATTCATCACAAATCATTTTATACACATCCACTGCCCTTTAGGAGATATAATGGTGAGAGCTATTAGATTATGAGGTCACCTCCCCAAGGAATGGCAAAACTCAGCCACTGGCAGCATTTAAAACTAGACTGGAAGAGGTCTGTGGCACACTAAAAAGACATCCTGCATTGACAGAAAGATAGATTAAGTATCTTAAAAGATGTTTCCCACCCCCACCATTAGATAGTACAATTCTCACCATTATAAACCACGGTTAAAGCCAAAGAAAAAAGCCTTTTAACACCTGAGATCAGAGGGAGCAAGGGAAACAACGGGGGAGGGGTGGCTGGCACGAATACGGGGAGTGGGGGACTGAAAGAAGAACCCCTTTTCTTCTAAAATGCTCGGTAAAAAGGTGCTGCAAACCCCCATGCATGTACAGTGGCTGACTGATGTCAGCAACTGCCTGGGCTGGGCTCAGAGGGAGCCTCCTCTTTCCCTTTTTATATCATGTGTCTTTCAGACGCCATGTTAGGATCCTACAGGCTGCTGCAGTTTCTACCGTCAGGGAGAATTTCTTCTACCATATCCTCAACCAATACACTTCTCTAGCCAAAATAAATTAAATACACAGAGAACACTCGTTCTACTCGGGGCACAGATCACTTGAAATCCAAACAGATTATCCCAAGCCCACAGAATTTTCTCTAACGAGGCTAGGCAAAACAACTCCCATCACCACCACACACACTTCTCTAACCGAAGGAGATGATCACCTTTCACCCATAAACTTTTTTACGATATAAGGGAGCCCCCACCCCTCAATTAATCTCTCACAGGGACCGCACTGGGGAAACAGCTTTAACTTATACTTAAATGTCACTATACTTAGCCCTTCAGTGGCGGACAGTTTGCGTTCTGGAAACTTAAACCTTATATTCCTTTTAGGCTACCCCCAAGAAAAACGCAACTCTCCACGGGATCTCCCTACTCAGATCCTCTCTAATGATTGTACTATCCACCTACTGTAGAAATCGTCTAAATCCAAGGGTTCAGTCACCAGATTCGGACACCGACTCCGGGCTGCATGTCGGGCGAAAAACCCCAAGGGCGAGGAAGTGCAGCTGCCCAGTCACTGCCGGGCCGCCATGTTGTGCCTGCTATTTACGCGGGGCTCACAGCGCGAGCCACGCTGCCCTCCTCCCTCAGCTCTTCCTGGGGCGACTCCCAAAGCCTTCCCTACTCCCAACAGGGTGGTGTGGGGGCTGCTCCCCTCCCTCGAGTCCCCTGCTCCCTATGCGATGGGGGGGAAAGAAGTAGCAGCAGCACCCTTAAGCTTCGCGATGGAAGGAGGAGCCCCCGCCCGCCGCCTCGCCCCGTTGCTCCCTGATCCCAGCTGAGACACGCTTCCCTCCTCCGCCTGTCTCCCCCACGGCGACCTCCAGCCTCCTACACCCCCGTCCTCCCCCAACTCCGTCC
>JANPWX010000175.1:3607303-3635149 GCA_024734555.1 Trochalopteron elliotii
AGATGGGCAGCGTGTCAGTTTGTCGTGCCCACCCCGCCCGAGCCTCTCCTCCTCTCTCTCGCCCCATTTCCCGACCCTCGGGCCCTCTCGACCCCCGGCTCTGCTGTGTCCCCCTGAACCGCCTCCGCCGCTCGGCTCCCCCCGCGCCTGTCCTGCGGGCCCCCAGGCCGCCCTACCCCGCTGCCCCGGCCGGTCCCCCCAGCAGTATAGGTAGGAGTAGTAGTCGGTGGAATATAAAAACCTTGGCGATTTGCGCCTCGATCAGGGAGACGATGTCCTTGGCGAAGGGCACGTTCTCCTCGGCCAGGATGGTCAGCATGTTGATGTGCGGCTTGCTGTTGAACGTCAGGTCCTCCAGCGACGACTGGTAGTCGCGGCACGCGTCCTCCCGGGCCTCGCTGCTGCCAGCGCTGCTCTCAGGGGCCGACATGCTGCTCCGACCAGGACCCGACCCACCGACCGACAGCCCCCTCCCCGCGATCCCCCGCCGCCGCCGCCGAGCGATGCCGATGCCGCCCCCCCGCCGCTGCCGCTGGGCTCCTCTACCGCATCCTCCGCGCTGCGGCTTCCGCTGACTGCGCTGCCGGTGCCGCCGCTCCTCGGGCCGCCGCCGGCTCAGTCTCCGCGCTCACAAAATGGCGGCGGCGGGCACGGCTCGCGAACCGCTTCCCGCAGCCGTTGCGTCATGTGAAATTGTGCTCAGGAAAGGGGCCGGCGCCTTGGAGAGCCCCTTTTGTTCGCCGGACGCGCCCTGATTGGCTGGCGTCCCGCCTGCGCGGCTCACCATTGGCTCGCCCCTCTCCACAGCGGCCTCCGATTGGCTGGCACCGCCCTTCCTCCCCGCTGACGGCTCCTGCGCCCAAGTCCCGCTCTCGCACGCGCGTCCCGACTCGCCATTGGCCGCGTCTCCCGTCCCACCCCGCCGCTTCCTCCCACCTTCCCGCGCTGCCCCGAGCACTGATTGGTGCCCGGGGCAGCCCCGCCCCCTCCGGCCCCGCCCCGCCAGCCACTGGCTCAGCCCCCACGGCCCCCACGCAGGAGCGGCGGCAGAGGCCGCTCCTAGGCGCCGTGTGTTGTTTGCTGTGTGGGAAGCGACTCGGCGAGGAGAAGTGGCCTTCAATAAAACCACAAGAAGTTCCATCTCAGCATGAGGAAGAACTTTTTTTGCGTTGACGGTGCCAGGCTGCCCTGGGAGGCTTGTGGAATCTCCCTCTCTGGAGACATTCCGAACCCCGCACCTGGACGCGTTCCTGTGTCACCTGCTCTAAATGAGCCTGCCTTGGTGCGGGGGTTGGCATAGGTGGTCTCCAGAGGTTCCTTCCAACCCTGACAATCCTGTGATTCTGTGACTGACTCGTTCGCCTCGGCAAGCGGCCCTGCCCTCCCTGTTTCTCTGATGCCATCTTTTTAACCTTTCTCCTCGCACCAGTGTTTCCTGGTCTACACAGAGCCAAGAGCCGCAGGACAGAGCTAGGAGTAGGTGGAGCGAGAGAAAAATAACAAAACCTGCCTTTCCTTGGTCATGAGATTTGCCCAAAAGTATCTCTTGGAAGTGAAATCGCTTGCAAAGCCTTTTCAAGTGTAGCCATTCCTTCCCCCCACACTTCATACTCCTTGGTAACTGGAGAACTGTCAGCATTTTAAACCAGGCAAGGGGTAAATACACATTAAAATACACTGCATAAAACACATCATGTGGGATTGTGTTTAAAGTGCAAATTATAGATTTACGTACGTACACATATATATATACTGCAAATGTAGTAAATAGATAGCAAAAGCAAACCGGGCACATTTCTGACAAGAACTGCTGCTTGTTGTATCTGGCTAAAAATTTTAGTTTCTGTGTTCATGTTTGTATCCTGTTTATGAAAAACAGGGAAGGAGGGAACAAGAAATGCAGCAGCATCTTCTATTTGCCTGTTGAATTGCATGTTCATGTTTGTTCCTGTAAGCCTGAAAACGCTGTACTTTGAACACACCACTTCGCCTTTACAGTGTGTTACCACAAGATAAGAAAATAAAACTGAAGTTTCCGTCCCTGGCTGACCAAAGCGGGGATCACAAGACTTTTTCTCAGAGTAAAAATTAGCCAGCTGTTTGAAAACACGCTGTCTATGAAGAATATTAATTATGTACCAGGAATCAAGCCATAATGTATACCCAGTTTATTTGGCACAAACAGAACACACTGTTCTGCTGCTAGGGGAAAAATGGGGGGGTGGGGAAATCTAGCTCCTCCTCCAAAGTCCGTGTTTATAAGTTAGAACGCTCGTTCCTATTGATTACAGGAGCAAAACCAATAACAGGCTTGATGAGGATACTGTGTGGTCCAAGGGCACTCTCAAAACCAGATCTGCTGTTCACTAATCGTGAAAGGACTGAGCCTGATTCGAGGTGAAGCAGTTTGCTGCCTCCAGAACTAAGAGTCTTCCTGAGACTGAGTACACCCAACGTGCCAGAGCAGATGTCATGTTTTAGTGTTATATCAGTTTACCCTTTATAATTATAAAGTTTGCTAGTCTTCATGTGAAGCCAGTAGTACCTGACTAGGTTGGCAGTGAGAACTTGATCCTGAGGCCCCTGTGTGCTGATGAGTCGTGGGAACACTGTGTGCTCTAAGCGATTTCTGAAACAGCTCATTCAGAGTGACAGAAGAATTGAGTCTGTCCTCAGGCTCTTTAATGAAAAGTTGATCATTATTACAGAACTGTTTATTATTTATGTTATGTTTATTATTACAGGAATTGTGTTGTACCAGCACTGTGCACAGAGTGTGGGTCTCTCTATGCCTACAAAAGCACGCTTCATATGTGTGTTCTTGAACCTCCGATCAAAAGCATAGCTTTGCTGAAAGCACCACCTAGAAATGCCTCTGGTGCAGCTGTATTCCACTGCTTCTTGTCACAGTTGACATAGCTGTCAGATAAAGTGTGGATATTTGGGTCATTTGAGGGTTTTTTTATAGATGCAGCTATAGATTTTGCTGGCATAAAACCCACTAAAAAGCCTCTAAACTAGACCCACATATAGCACACATTGCTTGTGAAGGACCGGCAATTGATGAAGGAAGTTTTGCTGGATAGCTGTGAAATTTTAGTACTAACATAAGAAAACATACCAAGGTAGAACACCTTCCAAGAATTTATTACATTCCAAAACATATGGTTGAGAATAGTCATGCTTGTGTTTATGTGTTTATGTTAGGAGATGAATTTTCTTAGGACGTTTTATAAAATTCCTTTAAACTGTTTTATAACTATACAAGGATTGGGGGTGGGAGGTGGGGGGTGGGGGTGGAAGGATCTCTAGGCATCCAGAAATGTTCTTGCTGCTTTTCATTATGGAAAAGTGAGAAAAAAAAAAAACCAAACTATTTGAAAATGCCTCAAATGAAAATGCACCTTTTTGACATGTCTGGAAGAGGAAAAACACAAACACTAGAGGAACAAACACAGTGTCGGTTTTTAAATATTGGTTTAATGAGATGCAAATTACCCCTCCGTGTATGAGCTGAAGTCCTTTGTTCTCCAGCCAAGATTCTCTTAAGGAAGCAGGCCGTGTTTCTCAGTGGGCCTCCCAGAGGGTGAGGGTGCAAAGCTTTATACTCTCCTCAAGCTTCCAAAGCAGCTCTGCTGTCATCAGCCCCGCACTCTCCAGCAGCTGATTTCTGGAACAGCCTTGACTAGAAAATTTGCCATTGTAGCAGCAGTAGAAGACCTGGTAAACCCTCCTAGAGACAGGATCCAATTTAAATTGCTTTAATAACTGTCTCTTGCTTATACCTGAATTACGAAGGATGTTTTGTTGTTGAAATCACAATTGTGGGGTTTTGCTGGCAAAGCTGTATTGATTGGTGAGTGTTGTTACATCCTGCTATTGCTAAACCAGCAGAACTTTTAAATATAAACCAAGTCCCTGTTGTCTGCCAGCCAGATTACTCCTTGTCCAGGTTACATAGGTGTCAGGCAGCTTCCCTCACTTTTATTCACCTTTAGAGTTGTACGTTGGTGACCTCTGTCCAAATAACCACAAGCTTTTTGTAATTGGATTATCTCCTGTTTACGGCTAAGCATCTGGGTTGTTCTGAATGCGCACAGCCTGGTTTTGTTCATAAGGTCAAAATGTAGGAAATGCTGGAATTGCAGATCTGAGGAAGCATAAAAAGTTGCAGTTTACTTTTCCAGGGGGTACAGCTGAGTTGGAGATGCCTGATGAAGGAACCATCTGCTAACATTACTTTCAAAATTCTGGGTATTGTAACTTTTGTAATATGTTTTGGGTTTCAGAGCCTCAGAAATTCTTAAGAAATGATAAATATATTTAGTAAAAGATCATATGCTGGGTTGATAATTAGGAAAAATTCAAATACAGACATACTGAAAATTATGTTTAGTATGTCTAGACAAATGTACCACCTGTATTGCCTTTCAAAGCTTTGCAAGATAGTCCTGGCGGCTTGTAATCTCTGTAACATTTTCACTGTGATGGGTTCATCTTTACAGGAAGGCAGACAGACCTCAAACAGCAATGAGCTAAGATCAAAGACTAAGGATAGATAGGAAAGAAACTCTTGAATCTACATATTCCTGTCTTTGTCAATCTATATAAAATACCATGGCAATTAAAAGATGTCTGAAATATTTTGCACAGTATTATCAAACTCAGTATTTGGTATGTGGACATAGTGCCCAAAGATGCAACAGTAAGTCTTGTGAAGCACATCTTTGTTTACACTGACTTTAACTATGTAGGCTGCCACTAAGAGCCTGACCCCAGTACCTTTTTTCCTTGTGTTCCTGGTGCTAAAGACTTACAGCCTTCCCAGGAAGCTCTGTGTAATCTTTGGAAACCCCATGTTGTCACAGCTGGATTGCTACTGGTACCCGAGTTGACGTGCCACCAGCTCACCTTCTGAAATGACATCTTGGGAGACTGGAGGACTCAAAACCCAAATATATTTTACTCTGGCACATCTGTGTCATCTTCAGCTACCCAGACAGATATTTATTACTGTTCTGTGTTAGCTGGGTGACATTTTGCTGGGCAAGGTTCTGGGTTGCTACAGAAACTGTCTCTGCAGATCCATTCAATCAAGCAAGGCTCTAGTGACAAGACTCATGCTTTCAGCAAGAACATAAATAATTCACATTTCTGCTGGCCAGCTCTCCATGCCTTCCCTACAAACAGGCTGGCAGCTCCAAGAAAGCAGCTGCAATTAGCTGGAACTAATATCTAGAGAGTTAAAGGCATGTTTACTATATTTTGGAAACATTTTGCTTCAGAGATTAATTTTTTTTTTTTGAGAAGGGCACCCCCAGCAAGCCTCTGTCAACTGTTTTTCAGAAAGATAATGGGAAAGACTCGTGGTTTAACTAAACCTTCTCCTATCACATGGCATCACACTCCCCCAGCTATCCCTCATGCAGTACAGCCGCCAAGGAGGCAGCTGGCTTTCTCACTGATAGAACACACAGTCACGTAACACCATGGAATTAACCTGGAAAGGATTCCCTGGTGTTTCAGATCTGCCTGGCTCTCTCTGCCCACAAGCAGCCATCAGCACAGATAGCACTGGGTACCCAGAGCAATGAGGGGCTCACAATGTTGAGGCTCTGTTTACACAGAGCTTGTTAAAACTTGGCATTAAGCTGGAGAACTGAAATGCTGCTTCTACAGACAAATTCAAGAGCAATCCCTCTGTACAAGTTGTAAACTCTTGTCACTCTGACTTCTATCTATGCTAACTATCTGTCCAGTATTTAATCCATCCCCTTCTCAACCACACTTCTGCTGTTCAGTTCTGAGAGTTCAACTCTTCCTTCTTCTACAACATCCCCTTTTACAGCTATTTTCAGTGAATATGAGATGAATGTCAGCAAATACAGGACAGATGTCAAGGAGTATGGGATAAATGTCAATGAGTATTGGATAGATGGAGTCTACAGCAGTGTTTGGGTAAGCCAAGGTCTAGTCCATCTTTTGCAAGAAGAATTTGCCCAAGAATTTTGTGAGTAGTGTAGTTAAACGGTATTTGGGTTGTTTCAGTGTTTAATGTGGCTGTAGCTAGCCCAGCCTCTGCTCAAGTCATGGGCTATCTTTTTTTGTGTGTGTGTGTGTGTGTGTTACAGTGTGGTCTGAGTCCTTTAAGTCCTTTAACACTTAAGTGTGTGCTGGTTTTGGCAGGAGTAGAGTTGATTTTTCTCACAGTGTATGGGGCTGTGTTTTGCATTTGTGCTGGAAACACTGCCAGTAACACAGGGCTGGCTTTGTTATGCCTTGGTGTCACTTACAGAGAGCCAAGGCCTTTCCTGCTCCTCACCCCCACAGTGAGGAGACTGGGGGTGCACGGGGACGGGACACAGTCAGGACAGCTGACCTCAACTCACCCAAGGGATATTCCAGGCCATAAGGTGTCATGTTCAGTGTGTAAAGCTGGGAGAAAAAGGAAAGTGGGGATGTTTGGAGTGATGACATTTGTCTTCCTTGTGATGTTACCTGTGATGGAGCCCTGCTGTCTTGGAGATGGCTGAACACCTGCCTGCCCCTGGGAATTGGGGAACGAATTCCTAGTTTTGCTTTGCTTGTGTGCACAGCTTTTACTTCACCTGTTAAACTGTGTGTCTCCCAATCCATAAGATTCTTCACTTTTACCCTTGTGATTCTCTCCCACATCCCGCTGGGACAGGAGCCATCTGGGGACAAACCACAACAACATCATGTGTCTTTAGTGGTCACTTGCATCTGCAGGAGGCTGTAGGTGCCAGATCATTGTGCCAGGAGCTGCCACATGAATTGCAGCCCCTCCTGCCTCCCCTGTTCTTCTCATCACAGCTGTTTCTGGCTGTGGGATATTCTGGGGGGGGGGGTTGGAGGCTTCTGTGTGTTGCACCAGCTTAATACATGTTTGAAATTGGTATGGAAGAATGCATCTGATTTTCTTAGGTCCCTTTTTAGAAATATTCCTAGTCTGCCAACTCAGTGGAATAAGGAGACTGGAAAGCCTGGTTGTGATTTCAACTCCAAAAAGCACCGGCACACAGATCCACATGAGAGGAAAGACCTAATCCAGTCATATTCATGCAACTGATATTTCTGCCAGAGACAACAGTTGCAAAGTATGGCAGTGATGGAAGGTCTGTTGTGATTCTTTTTACTTCACAGATCCTGTTGGGAAAACCAGATGCTCACCAGCTCCTACTCAGCATGTGTGTCTGGTCGTTCATGCCTTAGGGTCTGACTTTGTACTGGTTCCCATGAGTTGCAGTCCTGAAAACGTTGCTCTGGTTGTCAAGTTTGTTGTGAAATTGAATCCCATCCTTCATTATAACTGTGGCCTTCCCAGTTTTGCACTATCAGTAAACTTCAGACATGTATTTTTTATTCCATCATCTGCACTGTTAGTGAAACATTGATGACACTTGGATAGGCCTCTGTAGCCACCTTCCTGTGCTGCAGCTATAAGAAACCAGATTTGTACTAGGCCTGTACAGGTTTCAGTTTGTTTATGAACATGCATGAAGACAAAAATCTCACTGAAATCCACATATCTGATGATATCTACAACTTTTTGCTTATTTATGAGTCTTGTTAGTCTATCATAGAATGAAATTTGATTGCAGTTTCTATTAGACATAGTTTATACCTGATGAATCCGTGGTAGCTAGCACTCCTCTTCTTGTTATTTTTCCGAATGCTTACAAGTAACTTTTTATCTACTCCAAACTGAAAGAACTGAAGGTAGCTGGTCCTTAATTTGCTAGTTCCAAGGACCAAAGCCACCAGATCCTACTTCTTATTGATGACATTGAAGTTACACACCTTACAGTAACCCACTAGAAATGCTGGAATTGATTTATGTAATGAATTTACAGCCTGCATCACTGCATGCTCACAGTGAGCAAGGACTTGACTAACAGAGGTGCATGTGATCTTTGCACTAACACTGTGAAAATCAATTGGGAATAAAAAAGACAGTGTAAACATCAAGCTCTGAAGAGGAAGAGCTATTCCCTTATGTCTTTATGGAAGCAGATCTGAGATGGATGCCTGCAGGTGCACGTCACTCTGCCCTGACAGTGAATCACTGATAAATATTTTCTGAGAACAGTTACACAACCAGTTTTGCACCCCTTTAGAAGTTGTAGCTGCTTTGCTTATGGGACTGTTATGTGAGGCAAAAGCCCTGCTCAAGTGGACATTTTCAGTGCTTTTTTCCTCTCCAAGAATCTCTTTACCCATGCAAGGTTTGCTATTGGTTTGATAAAACTTTTTTCAGATAAATCAATGTTGCCAATTACTACTGTCTTTGTTATCTGTTGTAAAAAAAAAAAGGAAATTTAAATGTTGGCAAAGGCTTGCAAGACATTTTTAAAAATGTATATTTGTGGAGTTTTTGTTTGATTGGTGTTTTCTAATTAAAAGCAAAGCTCCCATTTCTCTTTTAACAGAAGAACCCCATCCATCAGAAAATGCTCACTTTGGCAGTGAGGTGCAAAGTAGTTTTCTCAAAATCAATAGATAAGGTAGGTGGTGTCTTTCTTTTTAGCTCTTCGTTAAGATTAGAAGGAAGCACCTTCTAATTGAATTGAATTTTATACTGCTCCCCGAGGCATTTTTCTGGGAAGAACTGTTGTGATTCTAGACTAAAAAGCTCCCATTTACCTGAAGGCGTCCATTTTTGGGGTTCAGCTTACACTATTAGCCCAAAGATAGCTTTGTATAGTGATGAAAAACCTTTTTGTGTCTATTGTATTGCGTAAGGTTTCCAGCATTTCTCTTGAGAAGAGCAAATCTGGTCTTGATCCCCCCTCTTTTTCTTTGATCGGGCTTTCGCCCGCATCAATTTATATAATTTTTTNCATTGTAACTTTCACAACTTGGAGCTGATTTATCTTCATTTATCACAGGATGGTGCTTTAACTCTTACCTAACATAGCTGTGGTTCCAGCAACATTAACACCCACGGAACCTTGGGCAGGAGACAGAACAGGCACCCTCCCCCTCTTTTCCCACTCCCGTGCTGGATGGCTTGCAGTGTTATGCATCTCCCTACTAACACATCTCTTCTCTCTCTAATTTTCAGCCTGGACAAGAAAACCCATGCATGGATCAGAAAACAAATTATTCTTGCAGTGCCCCCAAGCTCGTGTGTTCATTAAAATACAATTGTTCCTAGCTCGACTGCAGAAATACTTCCTAGAACCTCTTCTCTCCTTCTCCCACCCTGGACAAACCCTGAAAAATATCAAACCACCATGGGCTGGACTCCGTTACAAGGATAACCACATAGAGGGTGGGGGGACTGCAGTATTATCTGCACATTATCTCTTGTTATCCAGAAAAGGCTCTTCCCTGATTCTTCAAACAGGATTTTCCTGTTACTGTGTGTGGACTGGGAGGTTTAACTACATTCTGACTCTTCCTTTGCTATGTGTGCGATTGTCTGCCAGAAATCTTTATGGAAACCTTTATGCAAGGAGGTATAAACCTGCTCAGGAGAGTGCTCAGTGCTCGACAAACCTAATCCTTCTAGGGGACAGCTGTCATCATCAAAATGCAGCCAAGCGAGCCCCCCTCAACCCTTTACATTAAGGAACAGTTTTTGACTTAAGCCTATTTTGTATCTTGTAAGAAGATTAAAGAATTAAAAAGAAACCCGTTCAGTCCATTTAATATTAAGCATATGACACATAGCTTCATCTTGTACAGGGTCAGAATAAACAGAAGGACATAATGACTATACATATTTTATGCTGCTCTTGAGGACTTCTAAGCTGGAATACCCTGCCTGCATCCATCTCCAGAGGATCTCCAGAGCTTTGCAGTTACATACAGATGCTACCAGCCAGAGTTCTTGAAAAAACATCCTGAGTGAGCAGAGTAAACACTTCAATATACTGAAAAGGAAAGCTGCCTTGGCTGTGCTGCAAAGGTTTTGAGGTGGTGGAAAGTGGCTGGCAGTGGGTGGGATGGGGCTAAAGTCACAGCACCCCTGCAGACCCTGCCCAAGGAATCCCACACAGGGTCCACATGAATCAGCACTTCTTTCATCAAAGGTGTGAGTAGACCCTGCTCATCAATCACATCAGTGCAATGGTGGCACATTGGTGTGGGGGACAGGGAGAGGACAGGAATTATGGCCTGGAAGGAGCAGCCCTGCAGCAGATCTGTGCCTGCCAGCCCATTCCCCAAGACTGCAAGACGAAGTGGTATGAGCACGATGACTTCTGGCCATACTGGCCATGCCTAAAGCCCTTGCCTGTCCCTCAGTAAATGCCAGACTAAGTGCAGCCATTTTGAGGACTCCNAGCCCTTGCCTGTCCCTCAGTAAATGCCAGACTAAGTGCAGCCATTTTGAGGACTCCATAGACTCCACAATAAAACAATTCACTGGCTGACCTAAATGCAATGATTACAGAAGTAATCACAATGTACTTCTTCACAATCATCATAAAAGTCCTGCGCTAATTCCCAACTGCTTTTACAATCTGTTTGCCTGAGTTGCTAGCAGAAATAAAAGCTCCAGTTACAGTTTATTTGCATGGTGTAGGAACGTACAGCTGCCTAATATCCCTGTTTATTTACAGTACTGTGTTTGTTCAAAATGTACATACAATAAACATTGTCAATCACAAACAATCCATAATGAATTAACAAACTGTTTTCTTTGTACTGGGAGCTGATATATTGTGATATACCATGAGAATCAGCATTTGGAGATGTGCCAAGCGAGATAGAGTTGGGACAGGTTTCTGGCCTCATCACAGCCAGTTATTGCTTTGAGCTGGGTTTATATGTGACAATACTGTGTTTGGGTATCTTATTTTTACATATGTAGACAAAGGTAAAAGTTATGTGTTTCTGTGCCTAATTAACCACTTCAGTGCTTTCAGACGCCCCATAATAAAGCCAACCCATGATAATTCATATATATATTTACCCCACATTTTATATGATTTAAGCTGCAATTTCAGTTCAGTCAATAAATTTGCAGATTTGAATTATCCATTCACCAAGTAAATACAGCAAATAAGCTGAATATATACATACTGATGAGCTGGTGATTTACAGCAGAACTCATTAGCAAGCAGATACATTAGTAGGTTGCTCAAATAAAATATTTTTACATTTTCTCTATCTCCATTTTCTTCCTGACAGCAGAAATTCTGGCTTCTCCTTTTGCTCTTTCCCCCTTGCTGCTTCCACCAGGAATAAATTTGTTTCGCTCACACTATGTGAAACAATGCAAAGTGCACACACCAGGTCATAAATAGGTAGAGGAGCTGCAAATACACTTTGTTCAAGCTCTGCATCTGTTATAAAGGGCCCCATGGTGCAAAGTGTGCAAAGGCACAAGCATTTAAAAGGGCAAAACTCAGACTCTGATACAGGCCAACAGGGTAGCTCTGCTGAGGTGCTTTATGAGTCCTTCTCTTTTGCCTTGCCCTTTTATTGCTCTTTACCTCTGTACTCACCTCCTGTACCTGCCAACGATCAGAAGAACAACTTGATGCTTCCAGGCCAAAGTTTAGCAATGGGTTTACATTCAAATCTTTATGTTGAGCAATCTGCTCTTGTCATGTAAGCATGGAAATCTACTAAGTGCAAATCCACTAAGCACCGCCCAAAGGAACAGCATCTCTGGCAATTAACTAAGGAATTCACATTATAATTCTGCAAGATACCTTAAAGCAGGCACCTCCTCATTTTGGAGGTAATAAACGTATATAATTATATTAGCACTCTCGTGGAGACAGCAGATCTTTGAGGCAGACCTACCTCCAGTTTTCCCTTGAAACAGACATCCCAAAACACAAAGCTCTTAACTTCAGAAATCAGATTTTGTTAAACATAAAGGAATACTTTTTAAAAAAACCCAACAACAACAGAGAACTCTTAAAGTTAGGCAAACAGAAAATTTTAAAATTAACTTCTTGTTTATTTAGGTTCTTTCCTCCAAACACTTTTCTCTGTCCATCCTATCCTTAAAGTGGTTCACCCAACTGATCATGCTTAATAAAGAAAAGCGTCTTGTTCCCTTTCCAGGGTTCAACCACAGCTGCAGCATCCAAGACAGAGGCAGCATCTTCCCTGGTGCCAAAACAACAGCCTGTATATTTTGTTACACACCATGTTCCAGGGAACACAATAGACAGTGAACAGGAAGAGAGCAGGTACTCCCCCTGCAAGCGGCCCAAGGCTGTGGCTGCTTTGCCCTGTGGCAGTCGGTTTAGGTGCTCTGTAATTGCCTGCTTTGTCCTGTTCCAAAGCAGCTGTGTCCAGCTAGGTGTTCATTAGAGGTGAAGGCATCTGGCAATTTTGTGTGTTGTGTTGACTTACGTGGGTAAATGAAGGCATGTTAGTGCACCCAGAGTGTACAAGCATGTTTATACTCTATATAAACAACTGCATTGTCAGTATTGCAAGATAGGTATCTCTCGTGGTCACTTTGTTGGGGATGTAGAGCCTGTTAATGGAAAGGATGTGGGTAGTCACTGTGGAGATGGGTGCAAGAGGCTGGTGGTTTCACCCCAGAGCTCTATTCCCTCACAGACTGTGACCCAGCTTGCGAGCTGATGAAGTAAATACATCTCAGGTCCCATGGATGTATGAATCTCACAAAGCACATTTACCTAATTTACTTAAAATTTCAACAGACTGATGAAAAACAAAGCAATGATCTATATTTTAGATAATTTAGTCTCTGTTTTCAGTTAAATCAGTAAATTAGCAGATCCAATTTACCCTGTTACCAAGATACTACAGCAGATAACCAGGTCACATAATGAAAAAAGTTATTTTTTTTAAGCTTATCTTGGAATATAATAAAGGTTTAGCTTTCTTTCGACCAGAAAAACACAGCTACTATTTAGCTAATATTTTAACACAGTTAACATGTCACTGGAGGACTCTATAATTATTGGACAAAGGTGTCTGTGGAATATTAAGGGTATATTTTGGTCTTTGGCCAGTTAAATGATCCAAGCAGACAAGAATTGTACCCAAGCTCAGTTCAACAAGTGCAGTTACACAAATCCTTGCGACACATCCTTTGATCTCCCTGCTTTTACATGTGAGCAGTTCACATTGTTTTTCCCATCTCTATGCAGTTACAGAGTATTTTGAAGATTTAACATGCAGACAGATGATGGTTGAATCATCTCCAACAGCAGTTTCCACATAGCATTGGCTTTTTCACTGAGAACATACCAATGGCAGTGTTTTCCTTTTTTAGCAACTGTCAGAATCGCAGTTCACCCTCCTCCTCTCTGGCCATAGCTTAATGACACAATAAATCCAACGTTAGGGCCCTTGGCACTGGATCAGATATACCATAACCTGCTACCCAAGGTGCACATCCAGCTTTCACTCATGCTGTCGGTTAAAATTTCTATAAAGTTTTGCTGATTTCTTACTGACACACAATGAAATCACAACTACTGCTCTCTCTATGCCATTGTCACTTCATATCAGATGAGATAGCAGCTACTAACTGTTAAAAAACTCATATGAACTCCATGCCAGAGATACTTAATTCAATGGCAAGGTGGTTGGGTGCCCACACTGAACTGGAACCAAACCCATATGCTTGGAGATCCATCACTGCACATATCCAGTAATAAAAATGATGGAAAGAGCCTCACACATGCACTGCACACACTGAAATTAAGACATGCTTTCACTGAGAAAAAGTTAAAATATGAATGCTTCAAGCAGCTGTTTAATTTCTTAAGATCTCTGTCCTTTAAGTTGCTCAGGGATTTTACCAAATTAGGTGTTCCTACATAAGGGTACAAGGCAGTATGTAAGGGTCATGGTTGAGAAAACAGCACTGGCTCCTGGCTCAAATTGCAAATGCAGGACCTCCATCACTATCAATTTTGTTTTACAAAAATAATTAAAATTTCTTCAGCACAGTATGTCCTTAGATTCCTGCTTTTCTTGTCAATCACTCTCATGCTCTCAGCATTTTTTAAGCACTCCAGATCCTTACTGTGGAGAAACAGAAGAAATAGTAACTTCAACTTGTTAGCTTTTGCCCTAAAAAACACAAGGCTGTTTGGCATTTTGTAAGAGGACATTCCACTCATAGCTAAACGGTTTTCTTGTACCAGTTGTCAAGAGGATTTAAAAAAGCATTGCATGTCCTTCTTTATGTGTGAGTGAATATTGAGACTTGGGAAGACATGTGCTGCTGGTTTTGGTTGTAGTGTTTCAGGAAAGGGTAAGGAGAAGAATGGAGAGAGAAGTGGCATCATCTGTGTTTTAAGTTAGTTCTTGAACTCCTGGCTATTTGTGTTTAGTTTCATTTCTGAAAGATAGAACCACTCTGGGCACTGCCTCACATTTTCCGCTGCTTGCAGCCTGATCTTTCAGTATTAAAAAATGGCAGTTTTCAACCACCCAAGTTTTGCACTGTTGATTTCTCTCAGGAGATTGACATGATACCCATGTTACCCATAACCAGGCAGCAGGGTGATATTTTTCTGTACTGTTGCACCAATATGTACTTCTTTCCTTTGTCATAGAAGCTGCAGCATGTCAATAGAAAAACCAACCTTGCAATAACTGCAAAGGCTTCTAATCCTTACAGTCTCAGCTTGTTTTAATGATTGCCTTAGCTCAACTCAATAGAATTACTGGAGTTGCAATAGCATCTGCAAGTTTGTTCTTTAGTGAATCTCTTTCTTTTGGCTGCTCACAAGATGAAGCATCTCCGTGGCATTGCTGCAAGGCAGAGACAAGATAAGTGCAGGAAAGAGTAGAGCTTGTTTTGCTGATAGGAAACTGCTTTTCGAAGGAGAAGGAGACCCTCCTCTAAAGCACATGTTCTCTTCAAACATGTCACAACTTCCCTGTTTCTAAAGTCCATCCTGTCAATTCCTTCCTTGTTGATTTTGGCAGAAAGTTCAGACAAATCAATTAACTGGTGACAAATCTCTGCTCTAAGAAAGTAAGATCCCACTGGGAAAACCAAGAATAGTTCCACAAGAAAATGCCTCATGGTGCATCTGTATTTAACTTGTCAAAGACTGCAAAATTCTGTGCTTTGATGAAGCAACTGACAGTTGTCAATATCTAAAGGCATTGCACTTCAAACCTGGAAAACTGTTGGCTCTTTTACCCCACCAATGTAACATGGCTTGTTCTACCTTCTTTCCCCTTTCTTTGTAGGATAACAGCTAAAATGAGCTGCTTCTAGGAAGGCACAGTAGCTGTAAACTGGCATATATATTATGCTTGAGTTCACGTCAGGTCCAATGATGGGCAGGACCAATAAGTGACTTATGACACTGTCCCAGAGATGAACAGGAGTCTCTCTGGCAGAAATGAATTAACAATAACAACATTGCTCTGCAATCTCCAGCTATTTGGCAGCACACCCAGCAGTCTGCACAGCCACTAGAAATACAGCTCTTCAGCCAAGATGTTATGTCAAAGTTAAACTAAACCACTGTAAGTTAGGGCCATCCAACCTGGTCTACCTAAGCCTTTGCTATATTCTGTAGAGAAAGGATAAAATATCCAACGAAATACCTCACAAAAGATTTTGTGTTATGTTTTCAGGCACTACTCTATTTCATCCCTTGAAGGGTCAGATGTCATATTGCTGAGATCTCACTGGCATTAGGGCCTCTCTCCAAAAGGCAGTGAAATATAATCTGGTGGAGAATTACAGTATGTACTTTCCATCTGAACCAAGGACTTTGTGGACCCTTGGGCTCATTACTCTGTGGTAGGACAGTTAGGTACATACAGTAAATACAAGTAATTAATCGCCTAAATCAAGAATTCATTAATTTAAACCTAACTGTACACAGGTATTTTTTCAGTAAATTATTATAATTCAAATCAGCAGTGATGTGGATCAAACCTTTTCCCTAGGAAAGAGCAATAATTCATCCAAAACTGGTAAAACTGGAACCAGTTCAAGTGAAAACAGTTGTCCAGTATCATCAATCCAAATCCCAGGGGACAGGTCACAAACAACAAAGACCTTGTACAGGGAAGGCTCAAGGGTTAGAGATGACTCAATATTTCATTGCATCATTGCAAACAGGAAGAGGCTATTTCATAAGTCATGGGTCATTTCCATAACTTGAAACCCATCTGTATACAAACAGGTCATTACAGCAAGGAATCACACACAGGATTTTCCATCTTATTAACCTCAAGCAGAGCACAAGTGCTGGGCATGCTTAAATCCTGCAGAAAGCTCTGTATAATCTGGTGTAGACTGGAAACTTCCAGAAGAACCACAGTATACGCTGGTGTCATGAATACACCCTTGTGTCAGCAATAACCTTCTCTTGTCCTCCTGACTCTTTTCCTCTAATGCCTTAATTATTGTTGTGGCATGTCTCTGTGTTTACATACATCAAACACACTTCTTGCACCATGGACACAGTTCTGGAAACAGGTTCAAAAGGCTCGATACCTGTCAATGAGGAGGAAGTGAATCCTATTCATGTTTGGCATTGCCTGTCTTTTGTGGAAGAGAAAGCCAGAGGCCATCTGCTGTTTGTAGCCTTTCTGAACATGCCTCTTCAATATTTTGCTTGAGCTGGTCCCTAAGTTGCTCTATTTCGGCAAACAGGAATTTTGCCTACACTAGTGACTACTAAGACTGCACCTGTGCTATACTTCTGCAATAGTTCAAAACTGCTGGTACACAGGTGTTTGGGGTTTTTAATTAAAGAACTTTAGATAGGAATTCCATTTTGAAAATAATTTCTGAGTGGTAAATAAACTGAAATCAAGAACAGAAATGTTTGAATTTTAGTTCAAACCTTCTAAAACTACTTAAAGATATGTAGGAAAATTCTGAACATCTAATTCAGAATATAAACCACTATATATTAGAACATGAAACATTTTCCATCATCATTTATTACTACCTTTTATTTTGTAAAGCTTCTCAACAGGTCTCCAGTCAACATCAGCCTGAACTACTTATTCATGCACACATGGTCCCATGTGGAATTCTACTGATTTCAGAAAAGTTAATGACTGCCAACTAATTACATGAGTTTAACTGTTACACTTTCTTTCCTTAGATGTGAAATCAGATCCATAAAATCTACTAAGTGTGTGCAGACCTTCAGAGACGAAGCGGGGTATTACCCAATGTTAGCAGCAGCAGCCTGCAGGCACGGTGGCTGAGCTGTACCTCAGCTAGATGTGGAGGTCAGATATCTAACTTTGAACTAGTGTAACCTCTGCTTCCTCTGTGGTCAATGGAAAGGAACAAACATCTCAAGAGACAAATTAAGTCTCTCTGCAACACAGACAAGAATTGAGCCCATTCCGACATCAGTTACTCACATATTTAACTATCTAGCCATTAACTGTCGCACATAGTGGGACTCCACATGAGAATAATTATACATACACAAGTGCTGTTTGGGCTCAGACTCCTGCTAGCTTGTGTTCTCTAAGCTGAGATCTTGAATTAGGGTAAGAGGTGCTGAAATTAATCTTGGGATGTGTGCAGTACTCTCCACAGAGTTCAAGAAAAGCCCAAGTACACACTGGGCATCTGTTAGTGTCTGAAGTTCACAGAAATTACTTTCATTCACTATTAGTGTCTTATGTTTCAATCACTAATAAATGCTACAGCACTGACAACTTATGCAATTATTTATTTCAAATACCTTGGTCCTAGGCAGAAGTAGTTCCCAATCAACACCAACATTATTTCAAACCTGTCTTTCTAAATTTAACTATATTTGGTTATTCTTACCTGGAAGAATAATGCCAGGGAAAAATCCAAAAAACAAATCAGCGAGGGAAAGCTGAAACAAAAACCTTTGCTATTTCTTTCTTGTAATTACTAACTAAAGATGAAGTATTAGGCACTAAAGGCAGCACTGAGGCCGTCACACTCAGTATTCACGCTGTAGGGTGTTAAAACATTACACCAATTGGTAAACGGTCTTAGAGCCACCCTCTGCTGGTGGCACAGTGGGCCAGCAGCTAAGGCAGCTACAGCAGCATCTCCAGTTTCGGAGCCATAAGAGATCAACGCCCCTGACGCGCATTTTGCAGCACACGTAGTATTCTGCTACCCTACAGACTTGAGCACTGTGACTCGAGGGCAGCTGGGAGGGGGAGGGACCGAGAGGCCCTCTCTGTGCCCGCTCGCGTCACAGGGTGCCTCGGGTTCTGCAAGGGGAAGCTCTGCCATTCCCTCCCTCCCTTTACAGGGGTATCCAGCCCGGGTTTCACCTTACAGCCGTGTCCCTAGGAGCCTGCCAGGAGAGAAGCTACGAACAGGATTTATGATTGCTAACACAAACCCTGTTCTCTTTGCTGCCCTGCGGGCAAAACAGGTGGGCTAGGAAACCACAAACCCTGCCTGAATAAACCCTGTACTGACTTGCACAACCACCTGCATGCACTCATTTTAATTAAAATAAAATACAAATCTAATGTTTCTGTTTTGAAAATTAGGGCTTTTTTTATGACTTTTACTGTTTTCTAAAGAAATAACACAAAGCCACCTTGCATTTTGGACTCAGAAATGTGAATATACCTGCTGATGTCAAAACTGGGCCATATGAAAATGGGTGAATAGTTAAAACTGTATCAAGAAGTTACTTATCTATAGATGGCTTCCAATATAACCTTTACTAAAGCGAGAGCAGTAGTTGACTATGATTATGAACGCATTAAAATTAGGGGAACTCTACAGAGGTACTGCTAAGTCTTTGATTCTCCTCATTAAAATGTGTCAGCAAGTTTTCCAAGGGATAATAGCTTTCACACAGAACACTGTAGATATAACGTCTACATAACCAAGGGCTGGGTTTGCTTAGCCTGCTGATGGGTTTTGCACTACTGTGTTTTAGCTGTGACAGGTTGGTTCTCAGCAATACCATGGATCTGCATCTTCCCTGAGCATCTGCAAAACACCACTTCTGTATTGGAGGTGTTTGAAGCAACTGGCTACAAAGGTCTGTTTTTCCTCAGGTGTCATCAGTTTAGGAAACAGAAGGTACAACTTTAAAATTCTAAAATGCAAAAGTTAAATATATGAAACTTGGCACACAAAGAGCACTTTTTTGTCTACTTTTTAAGCGTTACTACATCTGTTTCCCCACACAGATTCAAGAGGGGCTTTCTTCCAACCTTTTTTCTTTATAATGATGGCATGCTATAGGTGGAATTCTGCAGCCACTAGAATCATCATCTCCCCACAGCTAACAAATTATTACTATAGGAATTATCCTAGGGTTTCTCACTCACTAAACACTGAGTGCAATGTACTACATATGGGTCACAAGGAAATAGTAGAAAAACAAAGGGAGTTTGGAAAACCTGTGTGCTGGCAGACACAATACAGAAACAAAATGGTGATGAAAACCAAATGCCACTTGTGGATGGTGGACACAAGCAAAAGAATGCCTTGTTTTTCCTGCCATGTCACTGACTGCTGAGCAGTAAATTCAGGAAAGACTGGGATAGCTATTCCGTAATATCCATGGAGGTGAACATTACCTGGAGGCTGCACACATAAAGCACTGCCAGAGCACAGGGAAAGTTCAGGGCACATGTTTCCTTTGGGAGAAATAAGATGGTAAATTGACAGTACCCAAGAAGCAGAGCCAGTCATACCAGAGAGAATGAGTGAGGCAGACATATCCCAAAAGCAGGATCTTGGCTGATGTGATTTGTACCTAAATTTAACTTCAGGCAACAGAGAACTGACTATAGCAAAAGGCTGGATGGGATATCTGAGGTACTATAAAATCCATGCAAATGAGGCTGCAACGCCACCCATCCCAGAGAGCCACATCACTCAAGTGTGGACAGAAACTTGTGAGAGACCCCTCACATCCTTGCTTTCATGGCCAAGCGTGTCACATGCCTCAGTACTCACGACAAGGTTAATCCACTGTCTCAAGGATAAGAGTTTAAAACACAGATGTGAGCAGACATTTTAACAAAACAATTCATGGCAACTGTATCTGTTGTGGACCTGACATTTGTGTTTGATTTGTTGTCAAGAGGGGATAGCTTCTCCATCCCATGAGTCTGTCAAGAACACAAAGCTCCTCTCCTTTTCCATGGTTCTCCCAACTTACTAATTTGTATTTTTAAAAGTGTTAAATTATGAATAATATATAAAACAATGCATACAAATGTATCTAAGTACATACATATATGCCTACATGTCCAGATATGTACTTATAAACAATTTACACTATAAAAATACTTATGAATTATTGTATAAATATTTATAATGAAGAACATTAATTTATTCTCATTGGACCTACTAAACTAAACTCCATTTCATCACCCTCGTTTCCAGGAGGTAGCACTGCAACAGCAGTTTCTCCAGTCACAATGTACCCTGGAGATGAGAGCTTTCCATGGGCAGGAGTTTTCAGGAGGCCAAACACACCTCACTGCTGTGAGTTAGTAAAGTGTGACTGCCTGTCATCCCTGGTGACATACCACACCCACCTGGCTGCCAACTCATGAGAGGACCGCACCTGCCTCTACTTCATGTTTGTTTCTCCAGAAAGGTTACCAACAGCAACAATCTAACTCTTGGGGGATGCAATTACTCTTAGCTGACATCCACTGAGGTAGAGAACGTACAGTGGAGCTACTGCAGGTCTCTCTGAAACAGCTGCCACCTCATGGTCCTCATCAGAAGGCAACATTCACCATTACCAGAATGGGGAAAGGAAATCACAATTGCATAGTAAGAGTTCACAGCAGAGCAGCCTTCACTGGAAGCAGGAGCACTGCAAAAATAACAATAGGGATTAACTTTTCACCTAGAATAAGTGAAACATTTTAATACCTAATTCTTTTTTTTTTGCCGATCTATTCTGCCGTTAAATATAAAATTTTATTTGGCTATGTGTGCAGGGGTAATATTCAACTCCCTATATGCAAGAATTCGTTCCATCTAAGGAAAATATACTGGTAATTTCAGTAATAAAAAACCCCTCAAACTTAGGAGAAAACTGTTCCACATCTTACTCCAGATGTTTGCACAAGGATTTGTCTGGAGTATATTGAACAACTGCACAAAGATTTGCCTGGAGTACATTGAACAATCTCTAGTGCTGCTTTCAGACAACAGGGTCACTCAAGCTGTTGCTGCCTCATCAGAAGGCTAAACGCAGCAAAACCACAGAAAAGCTGTGTCATGAGACTTAACACAGAAAAACACGGTTAACCAAAGCACCCACATGCATAAGGGACACTGCTGCTCCTCCCCCACAAAATTAACAGCATCCTTAGACGTGTGATTTAATGAGTCAGAGACTTCAGCAATAAGATGACAACTCTGGACTTCTTGCATGCACCCGGCCACCTGTTTTTTGTGCCATGGAGAAAACACTCTAAACCAGTTCACAAACCTAATTCAAGTTCTAGAAAGCCACAGAACTACAAACCTCCTCCTCCAAACATCTACAATGACCCACAGAAAAGCATACCCAGGGCAGAGAGAGTGTGTTAACACCCTGATTAGGACACTGATAGCTCCACACACCGCTCCAGGTAGCTGCATTGGTGTGAAAGGGAATGGTGTACTGTGGCACGGGAAGGCAAGGGCAGAAGGTAACACCAAACTCCTCAAACTACCAATTCCACTGCTGCCTCTGCTTCATGCAACTGCATTTTTTCAAGAGCTCAAAAGCAGGGAATTCAAGTAATTACACCACGTGGGAATGCATGCCCAAAGAGGCTCTACTAGAAACAAAACAACGCTGATACACGTGAAACCAGAACATGAGGGTTAAGACTACCTTAAGCAAGGCCCCTTAAGTCATCAACTACACATCTCTGTGCTCTCTTTCCTACATTGTGGCACATCAGACCTGTTATGACACGAAGAAGATATCCTTCTCACCTTGTGAGCCCTGGGTGTTGTGCATGCAGAACAAGGTTCAGAAATCATTCTGGGTCATTCTGCAATCATTCTGCAACTCAGCAGGTAAAGTGAGCAACACTAGTGTGGCCATCTTTAATCTCTGCAAGAGCTGTGTAACATTATCTTTTTCATAAAGTTGTGCATCAGGAAACCAAGGGCCACAAGAGTACCCACTGAATTCATGAGGAAGCAGGTTTGTGTAACCTATGTGGACTGCAGCCAAGACACGGTTAGCTCCAAAAGCAATCCACTAAATTACATCCTTGGGACACCACATGTAAATAACTTGACAGAATGGAGCAAGTGAAACCATGTGAGTGGAAACTTGGCCAGGAACCTGAGATACTTACCGTTGCTGCCAGTTTTCCAGGAAGAGGCATTTGCAAAAGAAACAGCAAAAAAAAAACAAAACAAAAAAACAACAAAAAAAAAAACAAACCCCACCCAAAATGAAAGAGCCAACCAGTGCTAACTTACAGAAATACTAGAAGTTTAGGCAGAGTCCTGGGCAAGGAAGAGAGCAAACCCAGGGAATTGTGCCACAGGCAACACAATCAAATGATGCTGTTCTAGGAACTGCATGCTTTTCCACAGTGCAGCATTACTTACTCAAAAGGAAATGGTTTGTGTGCATTGAGGAATGCTCTGACTGCAGCACTGTTTAGGTACTCATACTCCCCAAGCTTGTATTTTAAACTGAATCATATAGGAAGCAACGTGTAATTTTGCACCACTGCACCCAAGTAGCTGAAGAACTCAAAAGACACTTGCACACATGATAAGGGATTCCAGTGTATCAATTTACGTGTGGGACTTCCTGTGAAAATTAATAACGGTGCATCACTTCACATAAAAATAATTGCTAAAATTAAATATTAACTTCTGGTTATGGCTTTCACTCTACCTTCATCCAACACTCTTCCCCTACAACTTCACAAAGAGTCAAGGAAGTGTTGGACATTTGCCATAACCAAAGGCTCATACTGCCCTCATGAAAGGAGGCAATTTCCCAAACGCATTCTTGCAATGAAGATATTTAGTGAGCTTTTCAGTATACTTTATGTAGCCCTTAAAAATCCCCTGCTCTCTCTCCTCCCTTTGAGAATTTTTTTGTGTTGAAAGAAGTAAAAGCTAGTACCATGCTTGAATATTTGTCAGCTCATGGACTGCCCTCCTGGCACAGACAAGCCCATCAGCTGAACAGTATCAGTTACCAACTCAGGTTTACCACACCACAACAAAAATAGATCTTCCTGGGATTAGTGGCAACTGAGCCTGGTCCACACCAAGCATAACCTCAGTGCGATACGTCCCTGCTTTATGCAATACAGGGTTTTATCAAGCTTTGTCCCAAATAGGGCAGTGCACACACAAAGTACATCTAAACGTGCACTCCAGGTGTTTCTTGGGTTTCTTGTTCCACATGGAAATACTCAGGGCACCCACTGTGTCTAGTAAAGCCAGAACAGTGGCAGCCAAAGGATTTAAGCTCAGCCCTGGAGTCTATCTGAGCCATGCTTGTGTGTCATTATCCAGCAATCCAGGGATGGGCAAGGTTTATCTTCAGCGCACAGGAGTTAGGTGGACCAAAGCTATTGTTCCAAGAACTAAGAGTATTTGACAAAAACTGAAGCTGTTTGTGTGGTTCTGAACTGGGTAGTGGCATATATCCTTTCAAGAGAAATGCAGTCTGCCTACAGCCTTATGATCTGCAGTGGTCATGTCAGGCCATCCCACCTTAAGAGATATATCCATGTGTAGCTAACAGCAGCAAAACTTTTGATTCTCCTCGTGTTTAGCAAGTTCTCCCCCACAGCTAGTGTGCCTTCCAACAGGGAGCTTCCCACAGCTGGAGTCTTGGAGTCTCCTGTACTTGAGCTACTTGAAGATTTTCTGTGTCCTGACTACCACTTTTAAGTTCTGCATATTTTGAGTATCTTCCCCAGTATCTAAAATAAAATCAATTTCCTGTTTCAGTATTAGATGAGCCCTCTTTTCAACTTGTGAGTTCCAAGCTGTGGAAGCAACCCTTTTTCTCTCTGTGATCTTTCAGATACCAGATCTTAAGAACACAGGGACTTGTAGCAGCCTGCACAGCCATTCTTGTTGTGTAACTGTTATTGAACTGCTGCCATGTTTTAGCTGAAGAACATGTCCATCCTAACTTGACTCTTGATTGCTCTTAGAGCACTCTTCTTTTTGCTGAAAGACAAAAAAAGGATAACACTTTATAATTAGTCATTAGAATTATTTCCAGAGTCACTTTACACTCTTTCAGCTATGCAAAAATACTAGGCTCTTCCAGATACTGGTTTAATAGCTGCCTCCCCACAATTTCATTAAGAATACTTTAAAAAGGCACAGAAGTCTTCCACTCTTTCCTGTTTTTCCAAGCTCACAATGTATTCTAAGTGTTATCATTAAGATACTTGGGAACAGTAACATGACACACAAGTACTCACCTGTTCTTCCCAGCTCAACTCATCCTCTCACCTTTCCCCTTACAGCTCCAGAAACTTTTTGGCAAACAGCTCCATAGGAAACAATTAAACCAACCTTCATCACAGCTTCTTCATCCATCATCTGAGCAGTAACTTTAATGTGAAAGAGTTTACACCCTTCCTCTATAGGCTTTGAAATAAGCAGTTGGTCAGTGACTCTTCCACTGATTCCTCCAAAGGGACTGCAGACAACTAAGTTTTACAGCTGGGATAATTAAGAAAAGAGGATCTTAAAATTTACATGCCAAGACTAGCATAGATTGTGTCACTGTTAGCAACCATATTCCACTTTCTGAGTGCACATGCTAATCTTTTCGTCCAGTTAATCTACATACCAGGAATGACATTATGCCTGACCATCATTTCCAAGAACTGAGACAACCCCAACAGTTCTCTGTGCTGCACTGACATGGATATTGACGGCAACAGAAGACTTAGACCACCACACACCTTAAAAATTATGTATTTGTACACTTCATCTTGAACTCTGTGTTTCTCATGCAGCCTGGCTTTGTATACTTCCCAGTGAATACTCAACTTAAGCATCCAAATGCTTGGCTTCTTTAAGAGCAAACTTGTCAGAACAAGCGCTGAAATACAGACATGTTTCTGTGTATGAACCTGGATTAAACTTAAGGCTGAGCATTTTACTCTTTGAGCAAAGTCATCACACATTCCTACTTATCTTCCTCATCCCTCCTCCAGAATCTTCCAGCTGATTCTCCAGGTCAGGAAACAGGGTGGTTGCTTACCGGAGTCCACAGTGACCAAAATCACCTCAGTAACAAAGACAACCCGTAGGTTTTGCAGTGCAGGATGTCAGTACAGTAAAGTACACACAAACCTCTCAGCTTCATAGGCTGAGGATCACACAGACATGGGAGTAGGTTTTCACTAACAGCATTAAAGCAGAGCAGACTGATGTTTAAGAAATGCCAAAGGTGGGTTTCCAGTTCTGCTGTCACCCTCTATCTTTTCATATGAGATGCAGCCACACCACTTATTTCTGCAATAGGACTGTAAGCTTCTTACAGACACTGCAGTTAAGGCCTGCTGGGTCAGGATAGATTTGGACACTGGCACTTTCAGGTGAACAGATTATCCAAGTCTGAGACACATAATACAGGTTTCATCATTAACATCTCTTGACAAGCTGTGACCAAGTAAGATCCATACACTGGCCAAGTACTAAATTCCCCAAAACTGACCAAAGTGAACAACACACGCAGAGAAAACTTGTTTTACTTCTCTCTTGCATCGGGTGTTCATTTGGGTAGTTTTCTGAAGTAATTTCCTTTTTCCTACCTTAGCTGAGACATCAGTGGCACCTACATCTACAGATAAAGAAATAAGCTATGAATAACAAAATACAATTATCTGTAAAGTGGGGTGCACAGCATCCTCCTCAGAGCAGCAGCACTGACTGCAGGGGGATGGAGAGAGAGTGAAGGGAACCACTGCAGGTAAAACCAATTGTTTCTCAACCAGTTCAACAAAACATACTGTCATTTGACCTGCAGACCATCCTGGATAAAAATTTCACATGCACTTTTTCTGACAATTATAGAAAAGATAACCAAGCTTGACCCAATCATTCCACTGTAATACTTACCATCCTTACCGGTTATCAGCTGCAGAGATAAGAAGTATAGGCCTAAAGTCTACAGTGAACAACAGCTGTGACAAAAGTCATGGTGCCAGTGCCCTTTATTTCAGCTAATCTAAAGGTATCTGCATAGAGAAGAAACAGCATTAGGAAAGAAATAAAAGGGCTGTACTTGTAATTCAGAATTCTCCAAATATATGGTACTATTGATGCTATGAATTTTATTAACAGCATTACACCCCCATCACTCCTTTCCTTCAGTGAGGAATATGATACAAGAAGAGAACCTGGCTGTGAGGAGAAGTACCCTCAGAACACTGTACTTTTTGCAGTGTTCTGGTTGAAGAACAGAAGAAGTTGAACTGGTTCAGCTTCTTTAACTAGAGTGAGCTGCATCTGAAGTGGTGAAAGAATAGCATACACTGCTGAAGTACCAGCATGTCTTGAAAGGCTGCAGTGTTCAGGTGAAGTATCTGCACCACAGAACATCTCACAACATCCTTCCTCCAGCACTCCTGCATCCTGCGGCAAACACACCACCTGTGAATGCCCTGAACAAATGCCTTGTACTTACCTCCAGGAGGAGCCAAAGTATGAAATAAACCCTTGCAACTCCATTTTACCTGAGCTGTATCACTACTGGATTTTAGCCAGGATTTCAAGCAAGCATGCAAAGCTCTTCATGACTCTTTCCAATTAAGTATCTCCTTGGCATAATGAAGTGCTTTATTTCACAGGAATCAGCTGTAACTAGAAATGGTATTATTTCACAAGTCACACAACACTTTGACCATCTTCCCTTCCAGTTTTGAGCACAGGCATTCCATGTATAGTTTCAGGGAACTCCAGTCCCCTTAAGCCTCACAGAGCTTTGATTACTCTCTCATTTGGTTAACACGTATTTCCCATTCCCCAGCACAAAAGACTAGCACAAGCAGGGATAATGTTCACCACAAGAAAGCCTAAAACCACTGCTCAAAATTCCAGCCTACCTCCTGCATGCCAGCCAGAGAGCTGGAACTAAGACAGCACCTAGTCAGCTGGCTAAGCCATGCCAACATAAGACAGCAAGCACAGGCAAAATAGTGGGAAACAAGTCAGCTTGGCTGCTCCCATACCATGCTGAGATGCCTTACACCATCTCATCTGCTCTCTCAGCTTTTCCAAACTTGATTTATATGTCTAGGGACATAAAACTATACATTTGGGTTGGAAGTGACCTCAAAGACCATCTGGTTCCAACCCTCCCCTGCCATGGACAGGGACACCTTCCACTAGACCAGGCTTCTCAGTGCCCCATTCAGCCTGGCCTTGAACACTTCCAGCGATAGGGTGTCCACACTTCTCTGGGCAACCTGTGATGGCACCTCACCACCCTCACAGTAAAGATTTTCTGCCTTACATCTAATCTATACCTACCCTCTTCTAGACATACTAAGGCCTTTCAAAGGAAGCAAAGCTCCTCCTGCTGGTCACACCAAGCCGTATGTCTCTGACAACCAGACAGTATTAGTGCAATTATCAGTCATCAGACAAAGGCAGAACCCTCAAAAAACCCCCTCAAACCAGCGAAGCGCAGGCTGTCACCCGGCGTGTGACAAGGGCATGTTCCAATCTGCTTCCTGCTGACAGCCGCCCCGCTAAGGCCAGCCCTGCTCTTTAACCCACAGTCCGTACTTCGTCCAAGAGTCAAGTACCGTGGGTGGTACAGCACGGGCCCCTCTCCCAGAGCCCCAAGAGCCGCGGGACCCGCCCTGGCTCCTGCGCCACACGGAGCGGCCTCCCCGTTCGCGGCCAGCACCGCCCCAGCGCCCACACGCCCCGACAGCCGCGACCGGCCG
>JANPWX010000175.1:3640141-3700961 GCA_024734555.1 Trochalopteron elliotii
ACAGATTCCCATCCCACGGCCCCGCTCCCAGCAGAGACAGCGCTGCCCCACCCAGAGCCGGCAGTCACCGAGTGACAATCGGCCGTGACCTTCAGGACCCCCCTCCCCTACCCGCCCCACCCCTCCGGCTATTCCTCAGCCTCCCCCTTCTTTCTCAGCCACTCACACAAGCTCTTTCTTGCCCCGTAAACCAAGACAAGACGCCCACCCTTCCCCCTTTTCCGACATCTTAACCCGGCTCCCCGACCGCTCCTCCAGAGCTAAGCGTCCCACGCCATCAACATGGCGGCGGCCACCGCCTCCTTCCCCACCCCACTCCCCACCGCGGCCGCGCGGCGCGGGCTCTGCCGGGAAACGGAGTCCACGCCCAGCATGCTGCCGCGCTGTAGCCACTCTAAAGAAACTACAAACCCCAGCAGCCCCCGCTGCCAAGGGGTGCCAGCCAATGGCGAGGCGGCGGCGCGGGCAGTGGCCCCGCCCCGGCGGGCGAGAGGGGTGATGTCATTGCCCAGCGGGGGCCGCGGGGGCGCGCCGCGCGCCGCCGCTCATTGTGCTCGGCCGGTGCCGCCTCCGCTGCCGGACACGGCGGGGGGGCTGCGCTCCCGCTCCTGCGCTGCCTGGGGCGGGCGGCCCTGCACACATCCCCGCAGACCGCTGCCTTGTGCCCAGCCCTGCAGCTCCTATCCCGAGTGTCCTGGCCCCAGGGTGGCTCGACACCGTTGCGGTGGGCTGCGCTGCGCTGTACGGGCGGTGGGGACTGAACACCCATCCCCGAGCGGGACTGCCTTGCGCCCAGCCCCGCTGCACCCATCCTGGGGAGCTGCCCTGCGCCGGGAGGGTGGCCAGCACCCATCCCAGTGGAAGTGGGCTGCCGTGGGCTCATCTCGGGGTCAGCAGCTACCCCGGGTGCGGGGGCTGCAGCGCCCAGCCCCGCTGTCCTCAGCGTGCGGCGGCGCGGGGCTGCCGCTTCTGCCCATCGCCGCTGACCGGCTCCTGGCTCCCGCCTCGTTTTATGGTCGTGGAGAGGGAGGAAAAATCCCAAACCAGGTGAGTTCTGCGCTCCTCTTCGCTTTTGGTGTGTTTTTCCTTGTTCTGTTACCTCCTCTCTCCCAGGCCCTCATCTCCCGATGCCCTTCCCCGCACTGTGTGTTCCTCAGCGGGAAGCAGCGCTGCCGGGCGGGACTGCGCTGTCGTTCCTTGGTCCTGCTAAAAAAGGAGGGGCGGAGGGACGGGAAAGGGAGGAAAAAACCCCTGACCCGCTAAATGGTCTCATCCCGCGGAGATGAGTGTCTCTCACCGCCCTTCGGGCCCGGCGGCAGCTCCGCGCGTCCCGCAGCCCCCAGGAAACTCCCGCAACTCCGGGATGCTCCCGGCGCCCCGAAGCTGCGCGGTCCCGAGGCGGCGGGGAGCCCTGTCTCGCTTGTCTCCCTCGCTGGATAAGAGTGGAAAATAAGATGGATTTTGAATTGCTGTCGTTAAGCGCTGCAGAGCCTGCCAGAGCCGGGCTCCTGAGGACAAAATAAATACGACGGGTGTTTCAGGGGGTTTTGGGGGCGTTGGTGTGCTGTCGTGCGGCTTCGTTATTTTGACACCGCTATTCCTCCCCCCTTTCAGGGAAACGGGGGAGATTTGAATCCAACTGACTCTCAGTCCTGGCTGTGTGCAGTTGGTCCAGGTTTCTTTTCCAAGTCACATCATGAGTTAGTGTCTTAAAAATTCTTGGCTGGACATTTTGATGTTTTATTTCCGCTTCCAAACTACTGCTCTGATCTTTTTCACTTTTATCGTAAATACAAGGAGTGCCTCTATTTTAAACTTTGTAGAAACTTTGTGATCCAGCAGAGCTTCGTTTTAGTGTGGCTTTTTATTTGTTTCCCTGTTCCTTGCCGTTTGTGAGGTGCAATTCGGTTCTTTACTTGAACGGTGCTAAGATATTAGTGGAACATAACAGATTCTTTTTTTCTTATTATATGACATCAGGAGGTTTTATCCCCTTCTATAACTCAATTACTTCTGCAATTGCTACTGGACCCCAGACGTCTCATTTTGCGCTGGTGGCAATGAAATATGTGCACACAGAGGGGTCCTGTTTGCTTCAAGTCTGTCAGTATCTTTCAGTGCCCTTTAAAGTTAATCCTCACCAAAGCCCGACTTGGAGGCTGTTCTGAGATCAGCAGGAGAGTGTGCAGCTGAGCTGATATTTTTAATTTTTTTCCTCCCCTCTGCTGCATATTTGCTTCTGCGCTTCTCTTGTGTAACTGGCACTGTGTGTCCTCTGGCAGGGCTCTCCCTGGAATTGCAGTGCTGGGGAGAGGGTGACATGAGTGCAGTGGGGACAATGAAACTCCCTGTTTGGTTTGCTCAAAGTGTTTGTAAACACCCAGGCGGTGTTGGGGTGTCCGTATACAAGGGATGGTGTTTTACAGCTTCCCCTCTTCAAGTGGGATAAACATGCCGCATCCCACAACTCCTTGCATTTATTTTAACTATGTTTTTTCCTTCCTTCCTCTTTACTACTGACTCAAAGGGGAAGAACAACAGTGCATGCAGGCGTTGCCTTTGGTTGGTCTTTTTTTAACATTTTTGTGTCCTGGAATGGCGTTTTCCTCTTTATTTTACAAGGGAGGGAACAGATAATCTAATAGAGCATTTCCCATCGTGGCTGTAAAAGGAGAAGTTTTATAGCGGTGATTTTGTTAGCTTGGGATAGAAGGCACTGGATATGAAGTGATAATTTGAAAGTGTAGCCTGGGAATTGTTCTGGGAAATACTGATATAGAAGTTGGTGTGAACAAGCAAAGGATCCATGGCCAGGAATTTTGCATTTAAATAATACAATTTTTGTGATGCCCATCTTTTTAAATTCTGTTTTCATCATTCTATATGTCTATATCTTGAACAAAACAAGCATAAAAAGCAATATAGATTTGTATGTTTTTCAAAATTAATTATGTTTGTTGGATTTAGAAAGAGTTGTGAAAATGCATGCTGGCATTTTCAAGCTATATCAGGAGGTAGATTAAAAATGTGCCTCAGAAATATACACTATTGTATTAATCAGATTAAGTTTTGCCTTTCAGAAACTGAAATACAGACACATAAAAGGGGACAAAAAAATGAAAATTGCTCAATGGTTGCTGTGAAAAAACCCAGATGAGCTAGGGGACCCTTCCTCTTGTCCCACAAAAACCTGAATGCAGTGTATGTGTTTACTCTGAATCAAGAATTCTCCAAAATGCCTGTTGCTGGAAGTAAAGAAAATATCCCAGGAAGGCAGCACTAAATATTTCCTCAGGTCTTTTACTTTGCCCCTCTGTTTCTTACTGGTGTCCAGCTTCTGAAGGGAAATTTAGGATGAGGTGGTCTCATGGTCATACTCCACAGTGTTTTCTTGTATTTTAGTCCTGTTCCTCATGAAATTGAGTATGATGCCAATTATTGGCTTCTTAGTGAACCCAGAAATCACATCCTTACAAACTGGTTTTGTGAGCATCACCTGTGTGCCCTTGAACTGTGTTAAATTGCATGTCCCAGAACTGTTGGTGCCCTGGGATGCTTGGGTGCCACCCAACCTCATGTGCAGGGAAACCCAAAGACTGGTGAGATGAGGGGAACTGGGAAGAGCTGGAGCTGGGCCAGCCTTGCTGACTTTTCAGCTTAACTTTCCTCTTTGCTCCAGAGATGAGCTATGAGAGGACAGGGATTTCTGTAGCCCGGAGTTGGAGTCTGGTGAGATAGCTGAAGCTCCTGAAGCGAGAGGTGGATGGCTGAAGGCAGCTCTTCAGGGAGGAACTGCGGAGTTGCTTCTCAAGCAAGCAAGGGGAGAAAGGCTCTGCAAGCAAACCACCCCCATTTGTCACCCTGCTGTGAAAGAGCTCTTCTCTGCAGGCCCATCTGTGCTGTGTGCTCCCCATCTTCCCAGACCCAGCTGGAGATGGTAGGTGTTGCTCACAGCCTGAGCTGGAGTGTGGTGGCTCTCTAATGCAAGCTGTAGGGAGCTCATGGTTTCAGCTCTGGAGCTGCCTTGGTTTGGTTCTTTGCTGGGACAGCCAAGCTGGCATCCGTCAACTGGCAAATTGAGATACTTGATCTAAGTTTAGTGGTGTATCCCAGAGAGGTGTATTTGCAGTTGGGTTTTTTGTGGGTGAGATAGGTTTGTTGACATTTTCTTATTTTTACATAAAATGTAGCCAAACAAGAAATTATAATAGCTGGGATCTAGATCAATTCCATGTCTCATTTTAAGGCTTATTGCCTTTTTTAAGGGCAGGACCAGCAGTTTGAGTGCAAGTCTTGCTCTCTGTGAGTACAGAAGGAGGAGTGGGGAATGTGCTAGGTTCGTGTATGCTGTCAAATAACCACCCAGGCAGCAAGAAAATTAGAGAGACTCATTGCAATTGTGTGGCAGGAGTGTGGAAAGTAGCACAAGATGGGCATACCTTGCAGTGGTGAAGCTCTTTAGATAGTGATGCTTGTATAGGTGCTTGCAGAACTTTGGAACAGGAGATTTAGGAGACAGTAAAATAATTTTCTATGTTGTGGGTGGGTTTCTGACACCAAAAACATCAGCCCAGTTGGAGAGGTCTTGGGGCAGAGATGCTCAGCCACAGCTCTGCTTTTGGCTGGAGGACAGATGAGATGACCTGAGGCAGTGTTTTGATTGACTTTCTAGTTTCCACAATTTCATTTTGCAGCAAGTCATTTAGCTTCCTGCTTTCTCCCAGTGCTTCTGTCAATAACTAAATTCTCATCTTATTTTTAATGGCTCTCTTACAGTGGGAAAGAAGTGATCTGTTGTTATGTTTGTAATGTAGTCCTGGTTGGCCTGTGCATAAATCATGAATTTAAAGTGAAGGGAGGGAAGGGGTTGAGTCAAATATTCCTCAGGTGCTAATATGCTGAAATAATAAGGGCAGAACAAGGATAACCCTTGTCCCTTAAAATAATTGTCAGCTTTTAAGCAGTCAAGACCACTATGAAGTCTGTTGCTGTAGTTTCATAACTGACCTGTGCTATTAAACATTGGCCCTGCATAAGGTATTAGTGAGATTTGTGTTGTAATGTAATTTGATTTCACCTTGCATAGATAAAAATAATTAGAGAGCTTTGCTTTGAGCTGAGGAGAGGTATTTAGGTTGTGAACAGCTTGAGATTCACTTGCTATTTGTCGTCTTGCCTCTCCTGGAGTTACTGCTCTCACTACACTGCAGAGGTGCACTCTTCCCTAATATACTAAAGGCAAAATTTAAACCTGTTTAAAACCTATTTAACCTAGATATTAGTTTCCTGAGATAATTAGGGAATACTTGTACAAACAGAGGAGAAAACCTTCAGGAAGGTCTCACAGAAATCTGCTGCTGTCCTTTTAAACATCACAGGATACCTTGTTTATTTTCTTTCCTTTCAGCAGAAATACTGTCTTTTGAGTGCTGCTGAACTAAAAGTTAACTGTAACCTTTAAGGATCTGAATAGTGTTTTCTTTTAGACCTTGAAAAGAGTAATGAGAAAAGGGAAGAGGGAAGAGGAAGGGGAGGAAAGCCTGTGCTGGCTTGAAAAAAGATGAGCTTGTGCGTGGTTTCTTGAAAGACTATATCCTGCAGGCTGAATTTAAAAGGGGAGGGAAAAAAAAAAGAAGTGTTAGAGATGCCAAAGTACGGAAGTCAAGCAGTGCTTGGGTTACTGTGTCCTGCTAAAGATGCCCTCCATAGAGAGAGGGACTTCATGCAGGGCCGCAGCCCAACCCACTGCTGCACTGTGCTGCTTTTCCTCTGCAATGAAGGTTCCAAAAACTGAACTCTGCATTTTTTGATTAAGCAAAAACTTGGTTACTCAAAGAGCAGCATGTGTGCATTTAAAGTGGGAGTATTTCTTGATATAAATCCAGGCTGTTGTTTGTAAAAGAGAATTGTCATGGAACTACCATCCCGTAGGCTGGTGCTGAGCCTTGGTGCCAGCTTTTTGGAACAGTACAGAAAATGAATCTGACTGTGTATGAGAGTGTCGCGTCCCCCACAGTAACAATCATTTGCATGTGCTTTCCTGAGTGTTTTGGACCAAAATCCTTGCAGCCAAAAAAAAAAAAAGCTTTCATTGCTTTAGCAGCGGGGAGCACTCTGTTACCTGGCTCTGGAAGGATGGGACCCCTCTCCAGAGTAATCAAGCAGTTAGAATAGAATATTTTCAGTTGGAAGGTACCTACAAGGATCATCTAGTCCAGCTGCCCGAACAATTCAGGGCTGACCATAAACATGTTAAGGGCATTGTCCAAATATCTCTTGAACACTGACAAGCTGGGGTTTTGACCCCCTCTCTAGAAAGCCTGTTGCAGTGTTTCACCAAGCTCTTGGTAAAGAAATACTTCCTATGTCCAGTCTGAACCTTCTCTGGTGTGGTTTTGAGCTGTTCCTGTGTATCTTATCACTGGATACCGGGGGGAGAGATCAGCACCTCTCTCTCCACTTCATTCCTCAGGAAGCTTCAGGGAGCAATGAGGTCACCCCTCTTCTCCAAACCAGAGAAGCCCAAAGCCTCTGCTGCTCTCCATAGTGCTCTTCCAGCCCTGACAAAGCTGTGTGGGGTTGTACAGGATGTTTCACTACTTAGTGGAGTGTTGCTGAAGAGACTGCACTAGCTCCGGGGGAGTTGCTAATTGTCCTTGTTCCCACCTGCTTTCTCCCTACTTGTTTTCCATCTGCCTGAGCTTCTTGCTCCAATGCAGCCATTTCAGCTGCACCTTCAGGAGTTTGGATATTCTCAGACTACAAATAAATCTGAGGAGTAGGTATAAATGGAGACTTTAACTGAAGAAGATGTGATGCCTATAGGAAACAGATTATTAAAGGTGCTGAGTAGAAGAATTTGTGTCTGGTTAGTAGATCACCTGACATGAGACATTGAAACTTAAGTCACAGCAATTTGTCAAACCCTCCTGTCTTTTCAGTGGTCGTTCTTTTGCTCCCAATAGTCGTTTATCCATAATATGAGCGTGATGAGAGATACAGAAAAATCTGTGCTTCAGAAAAACCCCAGATTCATGCTCAGGACATAGGCCACTAGTTGAGATGTGAACACCAGCATTCAGATTTACAACCAATCAAAGAAAACTTAAAGGATTGCCAGGATTAGAAAAGAGATTTTGGGTTTGCTGTGTTGCAAAGAATGCTTTTAGTAATGAAAAGCGGACTTGAAAAATAATCATTAGCACTTCTCTGTGATTTAAATTTCATTGCCTGAACTCAGAGAAATGGAAAATAGATCAGTCAAGGCTTTTCATCTAACAACTTTTTAAAGAAAACCAGATTTGTGTCTAATTAGTGAGAATTTCTTCATGGTGCTTCTAGGGCCTAAAGAGTGGTGTTTTCATGACAGTTGGGGCTGCATGGGAGTATTTACTGAAAATAACATCCTTACTTAAAAACATAGTAAGACAACCTTATATAACCTGAATTGACATCAAGAAATCCACTACATCATCTTCATACTGGGTGGTCTTATTTTCCTGTTGCTTTCTGATGGTAGAAGGGTGTTGTAAATTGCTTCTTCTCCAAGAAGAAGATGGAGATTTTATTATAACACCTATAGAACTTGATTAACTGAGAGAGAGGACATCTGCCACTTGAAAAAATAATTATTTTTCTATTGTTCTTGCTTTATAGCTATTAACACAAATACCTGAAAAGTAAACGTAGGCTTGAAAAAGCTTTCCTGGCTCATTTGGTATCCTTGCTTGTCCTCTGGAGACATCATATTATTCCATCCTGAGATGACTAATCTTTAGAGGTGAGAATCAGGTAGCCTGAAATTGCTGTGGGGGTGTCAGTTCATTTTTGCATATTGAGAAGAAGGTTAAGAGAAATAACATTAGCCTTTTTCTTCTTGCATCCCCCCTGAAGTTCACGGTACAACATGCCCTGTGGAGAAAAGGTATGAATTCGGGTAAAGCTGTGGTAATGAGTCTATTTAAACCCCAGCAAAGACTGGAGAATTCTCTAGCTGTCATAGGGCAGGTTTGGGTTTCCATGTATCTATGGACTGCTGAGGACATCAGAATAGTCAGCATCTGGTTCACTGGAGATGTAGCAGCAAGTTCAACCTGTGTGATAATGGCTTTGGGCTCTGCTGTTCTTCTCTGTAATCCCTTTTTCCGTGGCATAATTACAGAAAGTGCTGTTACTCTAAAGGGAATGTTTTGACACAGTTTGCAGCTAATTCCATGTTTTCAGTCTAAAATACACTCAAGTGCAGTGAGTGTCTGCACCATTGCAATTACTCCAGCCTTGTTGGCAGTAGCTGTCTCCTGTCTATAGCCAGCAGAAGATTGTGGTACCCTCTAATTTCTCACATATCAAAATATAAAAATCCTTAAATATTTATCCTTATTTTATCCTTAAAAATCCTAAAAATATTTGCTCTTGAGAGTGTTAGGTACTCATGAGGGGATTCTTGAACGACGTTGGGTCTATTGAAAAAAAACAAACGTATAAAGAGTGTGTTAGAGTTACATGTACCAGCAGCTTGAAACTGTAGAAGCAGAGTTGGTGCCTGATGTCTTTATTGCATTTGTCCTTGTTCTGAACAATTTGTTCCTTCTAAAAAGGGAACTGTGCCCATTCCCTTCAAGTCAGCAGTATTCACGTTTCTAAAATGTGGTGGTAGCATTTTGCTTGGATTGGTGTGTTTGTGCACGCATAGAAAACCCCCAGATAAACACAGGTTTCTGTTAACTCTTTAATTTCAGCAGTCAAGCAGGAGTCTACCGTTGAGCTCTTAACTCCAGGCTGATGGATTTCTGCTCAACCTATTTAGGAGAAGGAAGCATAAGCATAGGACTCAGATGGAAACTGCTTTGTGGGCTCTGTGGGAGTGAAGTCTTGTCTTGTGACCTGCAGTTGGCATGCCCTGAACACCTTGTGCAGGGATGTAGTGTATGTTCAGTGCAGAAACAATCAGTGTCTTTCAGCAGTTGTTAACTCCAAATTCTGTCTCTTTTGCCTGTCACCCAAAACTGGAAAATAAATATATCCATATTGTCATCCTGAGGTACTTCTCAGTATTTCTGTTATGTTTGTCAATGACTTTTGCTACTGTAGAGTGTTTCCCTCTACTAGGGAATCTTTTTTTCCTTTTAAGTAGCAGTTCTGTTGTCACAGTTCTGCAGGAAAGCTGTGTCTTGGTGTACTTGCACCTAGCTGTGCAGGTCACTGGTCCCTGTGTGTCACTAGGAAGCACTGACAAAAATGTCTTCAAAAGCATGACTTGTGATAAACGTCTGCTCTGTCACACTGGACATCCCTGTGCTGGAGATGCTTGAGATTGCCCTGTCCTGTGGCATTATACATGCTTATTATGGGCCATTCCTGAATTTCCTACTGCAGATGTGAATGTAGTATGGGGAGCTTCTAAAGCTCCTTCTCAAGCTACTGCCTGGCCTTCATGCTTGCTTCCATCATGAGTAACTTCACCTTGCTCATTGTGGATATTCAGTCTTTTGTCAAGGGCCATCACATTTATATCAGTGTTGTCTCTGACCTGTTGTGCCCCTGGATTGGGAAACTGCTTGGATTAATCTGTTTTAAAATTAATTTTTTTTGCTAGGTTGACTTTTTGGGATGGCATCCTCAGGCTGATTTATTTTGCAGCCATGTGGGTGGTTAGCTGGTATTTAATAACAATAATAAATAAAGACATGTTTAAAACAAATCCCCCCTAGTTAAGAACTCACAACTGAAGAAACTCAAAATAAATTGAGTATTGATTTGCACAATGAAATAACCAAGGAAAACATTCATTGTGGGCTGAAGCTAATTCTGTTAGAATAAATGAGGCTGATTGTGAAATAAATATTAAATAAAGTATCTCATTAAGTTCTGCAGTTTTGCAAAAGCTGTTGCCACAGGGAGGAAGAACCTGGCGTGAATGATTGTTTGTTTACTGCAGCTGTAAGTCATTGCAGGGGTGAGTGTGGTGCATCAGTTTGTGGAGTAGCCACTAGTAACCAGGTCATCCTACTTAAATGTCAGGCTTCTTGCTGGAAAATGTGTGAAACTGCATAAAAATTCTTTCCATCTTGTTAGCACATCTCTCACAATATTTCTCATTTTGCTTGATGACATCAGTTCTTGGAGATACAGAGGAAGGTTTTAAAAATATCTCCTGGGCAATGTTGGGTGATGCTTAGCTAATGAATTTATTGATGTCTGTCTGATGCTCCAGAGGGTTGATCCATTTCTTGTTCTTCCTCTGGTGCAGTTTTTGAGTCATTAATCCCTTTATGACTGCTCCTGTATGTTGTATATAGATTGAGTTTTATTATCCATGATAAGGTGTTTGGGATAGAACTCCTGTCTGTTGGTCCCCACTTTCTACAGTGAAAAATCTGCAGTTCTCTACAGTCTGTAGGTGTTACTGTAATGTGAGTAACCAGGGTTGTAATCTGGGTGGGAATAGCCATTAGTAGTTTTGGGGAAACACAGTCTCCTTAATTTCATTGCAAATCAATTTATGTAATTCAGAGTTTCCTCTAGAAATTATGTATTTTGTGCTTTGAAGGCAAGACAATTGAATTCTGCATCTCTCTTGTGTTTATAGGCAAGTTCCTTCTAAACTTTCTGTTTCTTGGTTGCCTCCATGCATAAAATTGAGATAACCTCAGAGGGCTGCCTTGAATATTCATCAGTGATTTATTGTATGCCGCTGAAGAAAAGTGTTACCAGCAATGCTAATGAAGTTTGTTACTCAGCCCCTCTGCTGCATTGATTGGTATTTCAAAGATCTGCAGTCTCCACAGTGAGCTCTAGCAAATTCTTGACTGGACTTAGCCTGTAGATGACACTAATAACTTTGATTTATGTGGGGCTTTCCCTTTGGAAGAGCTCCAAAGAATTTTATAAACGGCAATGCAAGCCATAGTGTAAATATTGCCTTAGCAGCCACCAGCTATCAGGGAGGTGCTGTGTGATGGATATTGCAGAGCAACTGGATGTGAGGGGATAGCAAGGAAGAAAAGAAGTTCTGCAAGCTTTGGAGGTGACATAAGGAGAAAAGTAAGAAAACAAGCAGCCACTACCTGAATTCTGATTTTTATCTTTGACATGATTGATTCTTATAGATCAAGTGACTCTCATGTGGAAGGTGACATTTTGTCACAGCCTCATGGTGCTGTGATAATGGTTCAGTTTAAGTCGAGCAGAACACCCCTGCTAGCAACCAGGGTTTCCTTTCATGCCGAGCATGTGTGTTTCTGGATGTCTTAATTCAAATACTGGGGTGCAGCAATGTGTTTTCAGTGGTTCCTCAGGCTGGTGTGGCTGGCTCTGTGATATCCTCGTCTTGCAGAGGCAAAAGACACAGTTCCTTGGAGTTTGCCCTGTATATGATCCAAAATACTTGAAAGCATACCCTCTTTACTCTAAAGCTGATGTCCCATTAACCCTAAAGCCTTTTAGAAAGTGTAAATAACTTTGCAGAGATGTTGGCCTTGAATTTACTGTATTCAGTTGGGTTTGTTCACTGAATGGTAGAGCCTTGGCTTTTCCCCCTGAATCATAGGTGCCCAAGTTGTGTTGTCTAAATAACGTTATTGTTATTTTAGGTCCCAGACACCATCATTGGAGAGAGATAGAGTCAGAAGTGTGTAATTTTGGTTAATTCCTCAAAGGTGGGTAAGATAAAACAGTGCCACCATGTACAATATAATCAGCCAGACCAGTTAGTGTTTTAATGGAACTACTACAGGGCTCAAGGTGTCAGATCACTTATTAATAAAGGACTGGTTCAGCTTTTCTGTCCCATGCAGGAGCATTGCTTTTAGAAAGGTTTTGAGCATTTTCAGCTCTGCTAGCTGAGTGCTGCAGCTTGGAGGTCCAGAAACCAGATAGCACAAATGAGTAGCTAGAAGTGGAAGCTGTGATTGGAACAGTTGGAGAAGATTTGCATGGCTGCTAAGTGTGCTCTTGGTTGACAGACACTAGTGTCCTGAACAACCAGACTGCTGTAGCTAAACAAAAAATGGCAAGAGCAGTGGTCAGCCCAATAGTGACAGTGTGGATGCTGATTTTGGGCTCATCCCAGCCACCTGGGGATCAAAAGAATTGTAGCAATGATACTGTTCTTTATAATTTTGCTGAAATACTCTTTCTTTCAGTAACTTCTGAGTCTGTTGGCCAGGTTAGGTTCTTGTAAAAGCTTGTTTTCCTTAGAAAACAGGGCTAAAGTATGCATAATGCTTTGAGGACCAAGGAGCTTGTTGAATTCAGATGCTTGTTTGGCAGTGCTCATCTGAAGATTGCCTGGCATGAAGTAGAGGTCGCACTGTATCATGTTTAGGCTTGATCTGGGCAAATGAGTATTTCAGTTGGAGCACCTAATGGAGACCTCAGCAGTCAATAGAGCATAGTTTGTGGCTTGGCTCTCTGCCTGACTATAGACTTACACCAATCTTACAACACAAACAAAACGCAAAGTGTAATTATAGCCTGATGGATGAATTTATATTTTTGGTATGTTCTGTTACTGGGACTATTTTAAGCCTCAGTGTCCAGGATTCTGGTCTTTCTAGACATTTAGTTCTGTATTTTCCTAGGCCATACCATTAAATATATAGATAGATAGATAGATAACAGCCAATGAGTGCATTAATGTTTAATTCAGTACATTTTTTCAGTTTTAGGATCCCATTCATCCATACTGCTGTAATCGATTCCTCCTGGAAATGCTGTGGTAATTAGAGGAGAGAATGATTTGCAAGCAGTACTGTGACATGTGTAACCAACCTGTCTTGTTTTGAGCCTTTCATTACCTTAGCTTATGACTATAATTGTGTGCCATCTCAAGGAGGAGTGTGAACTTTCCATTTGCATGTTAATGGCACTTTGTCTGGGAAGGTGCTACAGGGATTCAAGCAGTGCTATGCAGAAAAAGTAACGTGCCCAGTAAGCAAACAATTTTGATGGTTAATGGTTCAGACATTAATAATAATAAGGGTCTTTTTTCTTCTGATACAGCAAATACATCTTTCAAATGGGCAAGACAATTGGTATGGTTTAGGAAGAGAATTGTTGCAGAGAGCTCCTTCCTGTAATCAGCATCTGTCTCTTCTTAGGAAAGAAGAAAGTGCTTATAACTTGTGTGCCCTTTTGAAAGGGAGAATGTGTTAATTGAGTCTTAATATGTTGTGATACAATAGAGATACATTGGGGAAAGCTGTGTGCTGAAACTCACTGGCTTTCTCATGTGCAAGAGATGTGGAGCTTGTTTGACGTTTGAGGGCTTTGTCCAAGGCTCTGACATTTTACTCTCCAACTTCTAGTTTTAAAAAGGAACATCTGTGATTTTATCCTAAGCCTGAAATAGGCCCCAGTGTGCCTCAGTGTGTGATTGAAGTTGTTTGTCCTCTTGCAAAAAACAGGCTCATAACAGCTATTTTGGCTGTTCCTGGGAAAGTAGACTCTCCATCACACTTCTGCTTTTGCGTGGGAAGGGCTCCTTCAGAAGTCACAGAAATCCCTGTAAATACCAAAAATGCATCTTGTGTTGCATTTCAAATCCTTCATAATTCCCTACTCTCCTGCTGTTTGCAAGAAACCCAAGCCACATGCTTTCATCTCACCATCACCTCTCAGCCCGATGGATCCAAGAGGATTTGGCGTTCTGTGTAGGTCAGACCTGGAGGAAAAGGAGTAACGTGGGCATAACAGCCTAACATTTCCATTTAGGAACAGTTGGGTAAGCCTCAAGAGGGGAGACCTGCTGCTTTAAATTAAGAGTGACCATTAAAGTGAGATTCCTTCTGCTTCCTGCCACTATGCATTGCTGCAGCATCCTGTGGTCCATCATTGCATCCACAGTAGCTGTCAATGGCAAAATGCATTTCCACCTGGCAGAGCTCAGTGCTTTCTGGTGGGTGACTGCAGGTTATGATCATTAAGAAGTAGGGAAAGGCCAGATAACAGCAGTATTTTTGAGCAGGGGAAAGCTCAGTGAGTGTTTTCAAGGAGACCTGATCAGCTCTGAGGGAGAGCATCGTTGACAGGGCTGCTTTTGCTTTAAGGATAATTAGTGGGATGTAGGGTAGGCTGTAAAATGAATGTGGAAAGTAATAACAAGGAGTTGGAGCCATAGAAAGAAGAAAAGCTGGAAACCCTGAAGATACAAATTGGGCAAATTGTGCTTTAACAGGATTCTTTTTTTCTGTGTGTGGGGATGCCAGTGATCCAAGATGAGATCTATTGAGGCTAGAGAGTACAATTGCAATAACTGAGATGTGAGAGGATGCTGGGTTGGATTGATTCTGAAGGGAACTTTTTTTTTGTAGAAGGTTACACTGCTGTACTTCTGCAGGAAATAACTCTCTTGCCAGCTGAGGCTAAAACAGTTCTTCATATGAATGATCTGTGTGAACAGCAAAGGTGCAGGTTGGCAAGGCTTTGGTTGGATAGAGAAGGGCTGTTCTGTGAGCAAAGGGAAGAGAGGGTTTAGGAGAAGCTGGGTGGTGTCTGTTTTAAGCTGGAAATCTGAAATCTTCTTAGGTAACTATCAGCTGCTTGAGAACTGCATCAACCAGTTCAGCTGCTGCCCATAGAACATTAAATTAGGATAGAAAGCATTTCTGTTCAAGTCTGGAGACAGAGGTGACACTAGTGGCTAGGAGAGAATTTGGACAATTGCAGAGCAGTGGGATGTGGCCTGCCTGCATGGAGAAATGGTGAAGACCCCAGGAAAGGCTGGCCCATCATGGATGATCTGTCCTTCAGCACCTAGGAGTGAGTGGGAAGAGAAGATAGAAGAAAGTATAATCCTCTCTATTGTGGTGGCTATAGTTTTTATACAAAACTTAATTAAAAGGGGAAATTTCCTGAATATGGTGCAAAAATAGGTCCCATAGAAAAATACAAGCCCTATTACAACTTCCTTGGCAGACAAAGACAAAAATGCACACAGAGACCATGATATCAGGGCAGAGGAAGGTGGGTATTGAGACTGCAGAATGGGAAGATACTCATCAATGATAGCAAAGAAAAGCAAAGCAGAGTTGGGGACGTCAGCAGGGAAAGAGGCTGGAGAGGAAAAATAGTTCAACAAAGACGATATGAGGCATAGGTCTGGTTTACATGGGACTATTCCTGAATTTCTCTCTTTGGACAAGTCATCTGATCTGTTACTTTTCCGCATTTTGCCTCTGTGTACAGAGTGCTCAAAGATGGACAATAATTTGTAGTAATTTTTCTATAGCACAGAGTATAGTCAGACCATCAGCCTTGAATTCATGTTTTGTCATGATACAGGCTTGAAGTTACTGTTAATGTTGAGGGAAGGGGAATATGTACATACTGTTTACAAGCAACTTGCTCTCCCTTTAAAATTTAAAGGATGTACAAGGGGGTAGGTGTGAGGTGGAAAGTGTGCTCACAATAGTTAAATGTTGAGTGAAGCTTTTGACTTCTTACTTCAACTCTTTAAAAATGCCACAGGCTACTTTCAATGTGATAGACCAAAAAAAAAAAAAGTGATATATTCTCTCAAAGCATAACTCATGTGTTGTTGGAATCCATACAACCTTCTGTACAGCCTGGTATAAAGAAAGCTCTTGTCATGCACATGGAGCTACAACAGGAAGAAAATAACAAAATGGAGAAGAGTCTAACAAGTGTGTAAAGCAGAGACCCTACCCATAGAAGGGTTGCAACAGTCCTCTGGTGTTCTTACATAACCCGGCGAATGTTCGACTTAGTTTTGTGTTCAGTGTTGGTTGTTGTAATGAATGAAGTAATAATTTACTTTTTTTCTATATTACATATTTAATCGTGGCTTCCTAATTCCTATGTGCTTATCACCACGTGGCTCTGGATCTGTCCAAGAGTATGTTTGTGTTGAGAGTGAAGGGAATGATGTTTGTAACCATGCTGAGAGTTTGTTTTGCTGGCTTTGGGGCAGACATGAGTGGACACAGACCTGCTCCAAAAAACATGCATTGTCTTCACTGACTGCTGAAGTGTAATAAATATGCAAAAAAAAGAGAACACGTGTTTTCTGTGTGACCCCCCATTATCTGCAGCTCTTGTGTTGTACCTGGGAAATCTTGCTTGGTGCTTGCCCAGTTTTGTGGTAAGGGAGAGAAGAGATTATCCATTGCCAAGAAAAGAGACCCTAATCAGTTTCAGGGAGCACTTGGAGCTGCTGGCTGTGACTTCAGGCAGTATGTGAGGCTCCTGCTGGGTAGCATCAGTAGAGCTGCGAACCAAAGCACAGGGTTAGCCAGCCCACAGTGAAAACTTGTATCTCTCCACTGGAAGTGAAGTTCTTCACTCCAAATGCTACATAGACTTTTTTTGGATGTGGAGCCTTTGGCTTTGCCCCAAGCCCACCTGCATGGCTATGCCAAAACCATACTGAAACTTGCCCCCTTGCATTGCACCACAAATGGGATCCTTGATCTTTAATGCCTAATATTCCCTGATTGTTGTGGGTTGTTTGGTGCTTTTGACAGTGAACCAAATGCCTATCTGTGACTTACGAACACATGTTCTGTTACAGGTGGATGGGTTAGCTGGGACTGTAGTGACTGTTGTTCAGGCTGGCACTGGAATCTGATTTATGCTCAGGGTTTGAATTCAGATTCCCAGATCCAACACACAGTCTTGCCAGGTTATGCACCTCCTTTGCAATTTTAAAAACAGAGGGTGTTCTAACTTTTGGCAGAGATAACCCCATGGCTTTTATCTCTGTAGGTAGCTGGCAGGTGTCATTCCAGAGTTAGGGATAGTTTTTTGCCATTTGTTCTTCCCATCTTCCCCTCTGGGCAGCATTTTTCCTGCCCTTTTTAGCTGTGCTGGGCAGGGATGTTCTCCGCAGTGCGGCTGGCTGGACTCGTGCCTCGGTGCTCCAGCAGCATCTGCCTAGACATCCTTAGCCCAGATTCATCCCCTATTCTTCTGTTCTTCCTGTTTCCCCTTTCTTTTCAACCTATAAATCTTATTTCTTTCTTTTATAATCATAACCTAAAATTGCCTTATGGTTTCTCTAAAAACACCCCTTTTTCCCCCCCTTTAAACCTAGATTTTTACAGCTGTAACGTGTTTCTGTTCACCATCATCTATAGCAATTGAGAGTATTGCCAGCTAAGCAAATATCCCAGTCCAGATGAAGCCAGTTTTACAAGCCTCGTTACCCTGCCTGAATTCTTTACCACCACAGCAGCTTCTCTTCTCCTTTTTATTGTACATGTATCCAGTACTTCAAATTGCCTCAGTTTCAGTTGTTTTGCACATGGCAATTGCAGAGACACTGAGGAGCGAAGGCTACAATGGGGCAGCAGCACATGTTAAGAGGGAAGTTTTTTTTCCTTTGGAGAGAAGCTAAATAGGTTGGAAGAGAGAGTAGTTTGGAAAGATGGCTCAAAGCTGGAATTCTTATGTTCTTGCTGGAGTTAGCCAACTGCAATAAAATTGTGCAAGAAATGGTAAACCCTCTGTTTTCAGAGAGAAAACCAGTGACATTTTATAAATCTGCTTTTAAAATTAGGACTGAAGATAATGTTTTTGTTCAAGTTCCTTGCAAAGAGCTTTGCAGGATGGGCGGATTTGGGCTTGCAGTGCCATTTCAGGGCAGTGCTGATGACTTTTGCCTTGGAAAAAATAAAATCTAAAGTGCCATATCAAACCTGTCCTGCAAGCAGTCATCAGCAGAGCCAAAAATCTTCTTATATTCTGACTTGTGGTTTTGGTCTTCACCTCTTTTACCTGCTAAGAGGATAAATATGCACCAAAAAAGGAAAAAAAATCTATTGTCTGAATATCTGATTTCAGTCACATGTATAGAAATGCATACAGAAGGAACTGGAAATATAGAGTTTCTACAGAAATCTTGTCTTTGCTTTACACAGGTTCTGTTAGACATGAAATCTCTTTAGAAGTCATGACAATTTGCTGTTGTTTGTACGTTGCTTTATACTTGGTGGAAGTGTGCTGTGCTGGAGGGCAGCAAGGCTGTGCTTGTGTTTGAGGGAATAAATGGCAAACTGAAACATGATGTGAGGGAATTCTTTATTTCACTAAATAAAAATGCCTTATGTTGAGTTTTGAATTACAAGTAGTATTTTTGGCTAGACTGCCCATTTTGTTAAAGAACAAATGGTGCTAGTCCAAATAGTTTTGTGCAAAATTGGGAAAATGCAAGGGATGAAAAAATGTGGAATGTGCTTTACCCCCATAAGCACAGTCTGTCTGCCTCATACCATCTCAATTGTCAAGCTCTGTCCTAAAGGAAAATGTCTAACTATATAAGTATTTGAGAAGCTGAAAATGCAGTCTTTTTTTGTGACTGAAACACTTTTCTTCCTGGATTGTGTGTCAAGATCTTGAACACCTGAGTGTTCAAGCGGCAGCCCTGAGACTACTGCTAAGTCCCCAAGTCAGGATGGAAAATATTTGCTTTGTCACATCCTTTCAACTTAAAGCTGTAAAACTGTGTGGTGTCCAACAGTGCCAGCCTGTTTTTCTGTAATATTCAAAGAGAACTAGTCTTGCTTGGCTTTGGTTTTCTCTGTTTCCCTTTTTCTTTTGCAGCATGCCTTCAAATTCCCCTTTTACCCATACTCTCTCCCTTGCCCATTCCTTCCCACAAGCACCCACATGCACAGCAATCCAGAAACACTCTGGACCCTGAACCACTGCGGGGCTGAGTGTGCCAGCCGGCAACTCTTGCAGGGAGGGCGTGCTGCTGAACCAGTGAGGTGAGGGGTAGTCTGGAATGGCTGGAATCCTCCATGGACAAATCATGTTTTCTGTGTATTTGGCTTATTGGATGAGTGAAAGAGCAGAATTCTTCTGTCTCTTGGCTTGTGATTGCATCCCTAGTAACTTCAGTAACCTGAATGTTCCTCTCCTTGGTGTGGGTGAGGGTTAATGCATGAGGCTTGGCGATACAATTCAGTATTGCAGCTGAAGTTATTGTGGGAATCTATTTATCTGGTACTTGATACAAAGTGACCTCGTTTTGGTACTTGCAGTCTCTAAATGAAGGTGGGTGTCTCACCTGCAGTCCTGCAGCCACAGCCTGGCCACAGAGGAAGGACAATGGTGACTTTCCTTCCTTCTCCCTCATATCCAAAAAATAAGGGATCCAAATTAGTTATCCATGTGTTATCTCATTACCTTTAGCTAATCTGTATGGGCATCCCTGATGATGGATGAGGTTTCTGCAACAGAATGGTTTTGCTGTAGTGATGAAGGTGCAGTGCAGATTCACTGGGGCCAGGGCTTTGGGAGGATGTGGCCCTCGGTGTACATGCACAGCCAGTGTTGGAGTGCAGTCGTGCAGTTTGGTACACAACTGCCTTTTCAGGAAGATAAAGGAAAGAGCTTGTGGATTTCCTTAGAGAAAGGGCTGCTTTCCAGCCAGCTGCCCATCTGTGGTGGTGCAACTTCTGCTCCCCACAAGCAATCACAGTGGATGGGGGTGTTGGAAAAAACCTAACCACAGAGGAGTACTGCTTACCACACTGTACAATAAACATTATTCCTTAGGGTCCTGTTGTTCCTTCTAGATGAGAGTATTGCACTGAAGCCCAGGAGTGGAGAGCAATTTGAAGGAGGGGAAGGGCTGGAGACAAACTGATGAACTAAAACCTGGTAGTGAAATGAGTGGCGTAAATCTGCTGTGGGGATATCATCAGCTTCCCAGATTTTTAACATGCAGCCAAAAACAAAAGGCAGCGTGACTGGAAGGAGCAGGCTCTGGGGACCCGCTTTTGAAGTTACAGCCAAATTATCTCCCTATATTTAGAAAATCTACTTTAATGAAAGATGTGTGAGGCTGGTCATGCAGGCAGGGTGCAAGGTGCTTTGGATTGCCTGGGTGGGAGTGAGCACTGAGGTGTCCTTGCTGCTGTTACCTGCCTGGCAGATTAAAACTCACACAAACATCCATGGTTCTGCCTTGCTTTGAGGACACAGGAAAACACACCGGTTGTTGGACATGTGGCAAGAAATGGTGCGATGATGCTGAGCGTGGGAGCAGAGGAGGGGCCTCACACTGCTGCCAGCTTCTCCTGGCCATGCTGTGCTGGCATCCTCCCCTGGGAGCTGGTGGCTGAGACCCCCCTTGCAGCTAGTTCAGGCTCCCTTTGGCAAGCAAGAAGTCACCACATCCAAGAGCACATGATTTTCATTACCCGCGCCTGAATGTCTGCTGGGGCTGAATTGCCTGGATCCCCGAGAGCTGCTCAGTAAGAAACAGCAAACATTTTCCCTGGGAAGGAGCAGCTGTTTATATATAGTGTGCAGTGGGTTCATGAGTGATTATTAGGAAAACATGCCTTTCTAGTCATAAAAAGGGGCATTTTTGTTGTTTCCTTTCCTCTAAAACGGGCAAGTTGGAGAGTCAGGGATTTTCATTTGCCATGACAACCGATGAAGCTGCCAAGCCATGTGATATCTTTATCCTTCCTATGATTAAATTTTTTTTAAATTATTTTTTAAGACCATGTTGCTAACAGTTGGGAAACATCAGGTGTTGTTTGCTTTTCTCATGTAGATTAGTCAGGATTTAATTTGCATGTTTTTATTGAAGAGCTGTAGAGAGCTGGGGAGTATTGATATTTCCATGATTTGTGGTAAGGACAGTATCTTAGTTCAGAATTGCTGTATTTTACTGAAGTCCTCCTCCCTCTGCCCCCCTCCCCCTTTGAAACAGGACCACTCAGCAATAGCACTGTCTCCCACAGGACAAAAATTACCATGGGACCCATCAGTGCTGCTGAGCAGTGATGAGGTTCAGAGCCTTGAAGATGTTGGTTTACACAGGATACAAATGGCTTAGAGACTATGAACCGATAATTCTTTTCCTGTTCTTAGGCCAAGGCAAGGTTTTGCAAAGGCAGAAAGTGTGAGGGATACGACTCTTGATGCTTGGTCCATGTGAGAGCTTCACTTGGCTCTAGGTCTGAGCACTTCACACTAACCAAGAGCCTGGTGGTGGTGTTGCTGTCAGCAAAGCTGAGTGCCAGCATTTATCCTCTCTTTTAAAAATTGCTATCTTCTATTTAGGAATTTCCTCAGGGTGCCAAATATAGATTCAACACATGCACAGAAAAAAGCCCCACAAACTCTGAGCTCAACCTCAAAAGCTGCTCTGTTGCTAAGGAATAAAAATAGGTGGTCACAAACACGGTGCTGACATGCCAAGTTGTGTCCCCATGACCGTGCAGCTGCGAGTGCAGAGGTCCCTGTCCCCAGTGGCAGCACTACCCAGGCTGCACACGTCACATTGGCATCAGTGTCTACAAAGGACTGGTTGCTGCTTGCTTTAAGTAAGCAAGAGGGAAGTAACTTTTTGTTTCCTAATCTTAGTCCCAAAGAGGTAAAAACTTCAGGGGGCTGCTGCTAGGAGATACTAGTAGTACGGGAAAAAAAAAAAAAAATTTTTGTGTGCTACTATCTATAATACAGCAATGTCTGTACTGGAAGAGCCCTGAGAGATGGGAACATATTTTTGAATAAGAGCAGCATTCTTTGAGAGATCTTGGGCTGTGTCACAGAGTTGCTGGTCATTGATGATATCAGAAGGGTGAATATTGGTGCAGCAGGAGCTGCAGTTGTGCTGTCACCTTCTCTCCAAATGCAAATCTTTCTCTGCAGATCTCTGCAATAACTTATTAACGCATGTGGCTGGAGATGGGGGGTAGCTGAGCTGGGTGTAGAGGTGTGCGGAGGTGGAGGCATGATTTATCTGGGCTGGAGAGCTGTTGTGGCCAATGCCATCTTTTAATGTGTGTGCATGCACATGCAATGCTTGGTTGTGGGGCCCTGCCTACTTAGTCCACAAGGTACTGCTTGCTGCATCACCTCTAAACAGTAAATCTCAACGACCCTGGAACACAATTTTTAAAATAATGTTTTCAGATTTTGTACTTCTAGGTGAGCTGTTTGACTAATGTCTCTGCAGTGGTAGGAGGCCTGGAGCAGAAAGCTTCTGCTAAAGAGATGCCTTTTTGTGTTTAAGGATTTATTTTAGTGCCAAATTTACCCCCTGCAATTTCTTGAATTGCAGCTGGCCCAAAGCTGAGATGAGGTTTTAACAGCAGATAGCTGCCCTAGAAGACTAACTGTACATTTGCAGTGGTTTAGGGTAAATAAAAAGTACTGTAACCACGTGAAACTATAAAGGGAACTGAAAATAGGTGATGTCTTAGCATGTGAGCTAAAATGTAACCAAAACATGAATACAGTTCCTTACCTTCTGAAGAGACATGGGATATCCTTATAAAAATATTACTAGGGAGCTATGATATGAAGTTACTGTTATTGAGATACTCAAGATAGTAAACATAATTTACAAAATTAAATTCTGCAACCCGGGCTGTAAAATCTAAATCTGCTGTCCCACCCTCACATTTTTTTTTCCCCCATCTGGGTTGGGTCCCTCCTGCAGCTGTCTGGAGCAGGCAGGGCTGGAAGCCTTCCCTTTGGAATATCTTCTTAAGCCAGTGCTGAAGCTACACCCAAGTCTCTATTGTTTCCACTTTCTTCCCTCTCTGAACAATTTGTTTTCGTGAAACATCTGCTGCTCTGGCAGCTACCCACAGTGAAAACTGTACCACAATGTTTCTTTGCAGAAATGAAAAGAATATTCCCTTCCAGATCAGTCACTTGCCAGATGGGGCAGTTGATCCCAGCTGAGGGGTTTCCATCAGATGAGACCATTTTTAGAGGGGAAAACTTCTTAGAGGGCATGTACAATGCTTGAGCTGGTAGTGTAGTTCCATTAGGAAGCTGAAGCATTGTGTGCATGAGCATGCCTGGTACAGGTAAAATGTGCTTCCCATGTGGAAATAGGAGGTGGTAAATTGAAGACCACTGGGACAATAATCAGCCTAGGAATAGAACTTGACTTTAGTGGCAGAGAGGGTCCCTGGTTTGGGATTCCAAGCTCATCTTTGAAGGCAAAAGCCTGTAACACTCAATTGTATTTTATTCCTTCCATCCCATCACTTCATGTTCAAAAATGCCATCATTTCTAGATAAGAAACCTTTCCTTAAAAGACATAACAGAGGCATAAATCCTTCTGGAATGCAAACGTGCTGTGGCAAAATGCTGCCTTTCTTATTGTGGTGGCCCAGGTGTGATGTACAGCTCACATGTGGCTCACATGCGAAATTGCATGTGTGCTTGTGAAGAGGGAGCCTCCAGCTGAAACACAGGGTCACTTCTTTATTTCCTCATGTAAGTTGAAAAATAAGTACAACAAAGAACCCTTTTCTCTTAACAATCCACCTCTGGAGTAGTAGGTTGCCCTTAAATTAGGGGTCATGCCTGAAAGCTTTGCCTGGGAGTGACAGCACCTTCTTGAGTCAGCAGGAAGAAGCTGCCCCTGTAAACCAAATGCAAATGACTGACTGAAGATGAGTTGCTTGAACTTTGCAAATTAATGCCCTGATAATTTTGTGCTTGTTCCTGGATAAAGTTCCTTTAAGCAATTATTTTGAGGAGGCTGCTTCACGGCACTTCATACTGTAACAAAATGTATGAGAGGACTGGTTAGGGGTTGAGCTCCTCTCAATGAAGTGTTATTGTAGAATCCTAGAATGGTTTGTGTTGGAAGGGACCTTAAAGATAATCTGGTTCCATCTCCCCTGTTATGGGCAGGGAACCTTCCTCTAGATCAGATTACTCAGTGTCTCATGAGCCTGGCTTTGAACACTTCCAGGGATGATTTTCAGTGGTCCCTTCCAACCCAAGCTATTGTATGGATCTATGATTTTTATCTTTCTTATCTTTCTCTTCCTCTGCTGCTGGTGTTGTTAATTTATTACTATTACAATATTTAAATTACATATTTATAATATATTAAAAATATAGTATTTTAATACATATTACTTTAAAATAATTTGGAATATATTTATATAGTCTATATATTTATATAGTCTATATTTAGACTTCAGGTATGATATATCTGTCCTGAGCCAAAAGCTTTTTTTTTTTTTTTTTTTTTTTTTTAGCTTTTTGATTGCTACTCCAGGACACTGTTGATTTGGCACAGCATGGCCTTCACTAGTGGCATGGCATTGGCATGGCAGAGGAGAATCATGCACAGGGCTGCAGGGAGCACACGGCCCAAACTGTGAGGTACCAAGCACAGCCAGACCTCAGACACCTGAAAGTGCAATTAGCTGAGGTTTAATTACTTATTACTTTTAATAGGTTTGATGGAGAAGTGATATAAATCCCAGTAAATGACAAGCCTACTTAAGCAGAAGTGAAGAGATGGAAATAATGGCTTATTTTTTTCAATTAGAATGCATTCTTGCTAAGTAAAACCTTACTAGTTTTTTTTTATTTTATTTCGTTCATACCACAGATTCTGACACAATGAAAACAAGATGGTCAACAGCAGTAAGACATGTCACTGCAGTTAAAACTCAAGAAAATTTTCTTGTATTGCCTGGGTTATGAAAGTATATCTAAGGCACATACTCATATTTCGCAATACATTTGTGATCGTGTCACTGCTAAATGACATAGTTACACTTGTGCTAATTCTGCACTTGCAACCTCATTTGAGTCACGATGTTCCTGTAAATACTTTATTGAAATTCTTTAGTTATGATAGCTTTTCTCATATATTTTCAAAAATGATGGTGTCAAGCTGTCTAATCTTCCAAGTTTTTAGTAGGACCTTGTCACCCAGTTTCAAAACTTTTCCACACATGATCATGATGCCACTCAAACTCCTGCCAGCCCAGCAAACTAATGCATCAGGGCACTTCTTTTTTACACATTTGACATGCCCAAGCCTTTATTCTAAACCAAGGGTTTATTTCTCCACTGTTTGGCTCCTTGTGGGGTGGGCAGCCTGCACTTCACTGCTTGGAGTTGCACTGTCCCCAGAAACCTTGTGGGAGTCACCTGGAGTTCAGCCTGATTGTGCACCTGGTTGCTAAAGACACAAAATGTGAAGTAAGTTGCTGGTGGGTTTCCCTATTTTAGTGTGTCAGGTCTTAGTGCGGGAACTTTATTTCACCTAGAGAGCTGGACTTAGTAAGCTTTCCTGACTTTTCCATGCAAGAAGTGTTTCAGTTACCTCTTGGCTGTAGTTTAAAGCATAATTTTGTTGGGGTTTTTTTCCCCATTTGGGAAGAGGCTGTTGCTTTTGGTAGATGAAACAGCATTTTTTGGCTGGATTTCTGGAAATGCAGTTTTTTCCACACTTGGAAGTCAGCCTGTCTGCTGTGCTGGCTGTAACTGCTTCAACACACAAAAACATTTTGCTGCAGAGTGTACAGCTTGGTGGTCGCAGGATGTGCTAAAATGTAACCAAGACCAAGGGAGTGTTGTTTTGAGCATGCAGTATTGTCCCCATCTCCAGGCATGTCTTAAAAGATGTTTGCAAAAGCATGTGTTAATATTGCACCACCCTTTTTGCAGTGAAAATGCAGATTCTGACAGTAAATGGAGTGTTAGACTGTTCTCATGCTTCTGAAGATGATATGTATCCTGGGGGTGCTGGTATGTGGTTTAGTCAGACACCACTGAGGCACTGTGGCTGTGCATGTCAGCAGGTTTTTCTTAATCCTAAAGAAATTAATTTTCTGTTTATTATTTTGTAACTACTGTGTGTACCTCATAATTCCTATGTGACACAGAAATCTGATTAGTTTATCTGTGGGAGGAGAATTATTATTGATTAACAGTCAAATCCTCAGATGTGTGTGATGGAATATAACTTGCTGTCTGCGTGTGATATTTAGCACTTCCATGGCCGTTCCCAACACTGACGTGCACAAATGTCTGAGTCTCCACTCCCTCCAGGAGGTGGAAAGTTAGATGAGGACACTGCACCAGGCAAGCTGTGAGCTGCCTGATCTCTCCTGAAGGGTCTTTGGTGGCACTTGAGGTCCACAAGGATGTGTCCAGCCCAAACACATCTTTCCGCCACTCAACCAAAAAGGATTAATGGTGTGTGTTAATGCTGCTCTTGACACCAGTAGTAGCAAAGCCCTTCTGAAGACTTCACTCAGAAGTGGAGAGCCTGGACACAAAGCCTTTTCACCATCAGAGGATGCCTGGAATATGTGAAAAGTTTGTTCCTGAGTGTGAGATCTGTAGCCTGTAGTGTAAAGCCAAGCAGGCAGATGGAGAGGGCAGTCTGCAGGCAGTTACCTCTGATGTCCAACCATGGGCTGGCGTGTCTTGCGTTAAGTGGGAGCACCACAGCAGAGCATCCTGTTCTCTGGAGCTCTGGCTCCAGGCTCTTCTTTGGGATGATATTGGTGCTGGATTTACCTGCTTGTTCTGTGGTGAAGCAGCTGTAATTATTGGTCACTGGGTTCCTCTGTAGTACCTGCACAAGCTCCTGGAGAGCTAATTAATATGTGAGCCTTGACCTGAGCAAAGTAGTTCAGCGAGCTGCAGATTTTCCATGGTGGCAAAAGAGGTAAGGGGAAGGCCTGTGTGGTCATTGATTGAAACCCCTTCAGCTTTAGCTTTCCTTTTATTTATAGAAATATATCTGTGGGATAAAACATACATCTGATATGTGGCAACTTGTACCTACTCAACTTGCTTGATTGCTGTAGAAGAAACATCCTGAGCGAAGCATTGAGGAGCATGAGTCTCTCTATAGGGTAGGGCTTTCATCATCTGTTTTTTTTCCAAATGCACTTTTTAAAATGTGTCTAGACTTCTGAATGATCAGCAGCTCGTCAGCGAGTGTTGTTGGGTCTGCCATGCATGGGGAAGCCCCATGCCTCCCAGCACTATGTGCATAGTTGCTTGATGCATCCTGAAAGTGTTGGATGGATTTATTCAGCCCTGTTGGGACCTTCTCCCTTCCTTGAAGAGGTATGTTTAGGATTGCCAGAGCACAGGCAGCTGGATTTAGCTCATCTGCAATGGCAGGTATGGTGGGAGGAGTTGAGAGATGTCAAGCTCTGCAATCCCAAGTGCCTACAATAAATCTTTCTCCCTTGATTTTGGAAAAGACATTGCTGGAGTTTTAACGTTGCACCATGCCAAGAGCATGTATCCCATGTACTTGTGGTTTTGCCACCATCAGCACAGAGGCACATATGATCCAGACTTTCTTGGGAATTAAGTCCCTTTTAATCTTTCTAGTGTGAATAGAAGTGAAATTAAACCCTGTGAAGATGAGGAGTGAGGAAGGTGGGTGAGGAAGCAGAGGGTAATCCAGCCTGCTCCTTTGTAGAAGGGCATGAGCTGGGCTCATGCTTGCTGAGTGCAGGAGCCTGCTTGGGTTGGCAGGTGCTTTGGATACGAAAATATTTTATCCTGAGTTACGTAATGCAGCAGCATGTCCAGACCTGAGTTCCCTGCAATTTTCTGGCCTGTGAGGAATAATTTTCTGCTTGAAATATTAGCCTTAGCTTTGAATTTTGTGGCTTATGTGGCATATGCAATCAATGTAATATCTGTATACATAACTGCTGCTGTTTGAACTTGAGATGCTTGGGTAAATTTATTTTTGTTTATAGCTGTTGGATGATGAAACACAGAAAATACTTGGTTTATTAAGAAATATATAAATACATCAAAACCTGCCCTGGCCTACTGGTTAGATCGAGCAGGTGAAAAGGCTTCAGATATTTCTCTGTGTCTAATTGCAGCACTAGGTTGTAATGGGATTTTGAGGTGGGATAGAGCTGAGGTGCAAATTATCAGCATTCCTGGCTTGATATGGATTTGGTCTTAATCCTTAAATGGGAAGAAACCTTTGCAGCTATGGATAGTTTGTTCTGTTTTGTTTTTCATGCAGCTCTTTACTGGGTAGAAAACTGGATGGATGGCTGAGCCCAGAGAGAGGTGGTGAATGCAGCTACATCCAGCTGGCAGCTGGTCCCAAGTTCTGCTCCTGAGGCCTCAGTTTTGGGGACACTCCTGTTTAATATCATTATCAATGATCTGGAGAGAGGATCAAGGGCACCCTCATTGAGGTGGCTGGTGGCAGTCAGGTGGATCACATCAAGTGGAGTGGGAATGTTGATCTGCTGGAGGGCAGGAGGGCTCTGCAGAGAGATCTGGATAGGCTGGATCTGAGAACCAAGCAGGATCTGAACCTCTGTATGAGGGTCAACAAGGCAAAGTGCTAGATCCTGCACTTAGATCACAGCAACCCCAGGCAGCAGTACAGACTGGGGGCAGAGTGGCTGGGAAGCTGCTTGGTGGAAAAGGACCCGGGGGTGCTGATCAACAGCAGCTGAACGTGAGCATGGGAAAAGCAGCCCACTGCTTCTGCATTCCCTTTTCAGGTGTCTCTATGGGAGCAGGAACTTGTCTGTACAAGCTTGGGTGAGAGAAAAAGAGGTGAAAGTCCCTGGTTCCTGTGCTCTTGGTTTGGGTGGATCTCACCGGTCTTTTGGTCGAGTTGGAATTAATAACTGAAGAATATCAAGAGCATTTATTGCACTGTTTTGCCCAAATAGAGAAACACTGAGGTTCTGGAGTGTGTCCTGAGAAGGGCAAGGGAACTGATGAGGGGTCTGGAGCACAAGACTGATGAGGAGTGGCTGTGACAGCTGGGGGTGTTTAGCCAGGAGAAAAGGAGGCTCAGGGGGACCTTCTCATTCTACAACTGGCTGAAAGGAGGCTGTAGTAAAGTAGGGGTCAGTCTTCTCTCACACATGAAAAGCAATAGGATGAGAGGAAGCATCGAGTTGCATCAGGGGAGAATTAGATTGGGTGTTAGGAAATATTTCGTCACTAAAAGGGTGATGAAGCACTGGAACAGGCTGCCCAGGGAAGTGGTGGAGTCATCATCCCTGGAAGTGTTTGGAAAACATGTAGATGTGTCAGGGAAATACTTTAGTGGTGGATTTGGCAGTGCTGAACTTGATGATCTTAGAGGCCTTATCCAGCCTTAATGAATCTGTGAAAACTAGTTAAGTCTAAAACATGTCCTGCTGTCCTTCAGCTGCATTCCCACTGATGGACCACCTCTCCAGGTGGTCGCCCTGCTTCCATTTATCCCTCCTGGCCTCTTGTTCTGTCCAGGGTGACCATGTGTGGGGTTGCATGATGGAGTGAAGCAGAGCAGTGACACAAATGAAATGAAACCCCACAAAACTGCTCCTGTGTGAGGCTGGCAGGAACAGCCCACAGAGGCTGGTTGGGATGTCAGCTGCATAAACTGCCTTGGGGAAAAACAGCTGTGAAACCAAATTTTCTGTCCTGCTGCCAGCCTTGGACTCTACTCCTGCTTCATCTCATGACAGGGCATGTCTCTGTGCTGTAGTGTTTGTGATTTAAATGAATGTGGTGAGGGGTGACTGAGGCATGGACTGACGTCCCGTCTCCTGCCCTCACTGCAGGGTCTTGTCTTCTCCAGAGGGTGGGACAGGCAGCTGCATCCTGAACACTTTAAACCACTGCAGAGATGTGAGGCAGAGCCTTGCACCTGCAAACAGAAGAAAAGAGAGGGGAAGAAAAAACCCAACCCCACACCAAAAAACCCAAGAAAACAAAAACAAATAGAGAAGTTGTGCTCTGTGTTTGTTTTGGGGGTTTTTTTAAGCGTATATTTCAATGTGCTGTATTGCTGAAATGCACATTCCCCAGCTGTGATAAGTGGGGCAGAGGTTGACACACATCTTCTCTGGGGAGAGGGGAGGGTAGTGTGAGCCTGAGTCAGCAGCAAAGGTCACTTGGCTGCAAGGCTTGGCGTGCAGGAGGAGAGGATCTCATAACGTGGCCAGTGCAGTGTCTGTGTGTCCAGCATGGACAGCGTGCTGGGGCAGTGTGTGCACTCAGAGGGAGGAACACCAGCTGGGGTGAGAGGGCAGCCATGGTCAGCTCCACCTGCCCACTCTGCCTCACAAAGCACTGCTCATTCTTCCTTGCTGCTTCCTTTGCTTTCTCCCTTCCCATGCCCTGACTCCTTGTATCTCTTCAGTTCTGGCATTTAATCTCATCATTGCGTGGTTTGTTTTATGGTCTTGGCTCGTCTTTCAGTTTCTGTTTGGGGTCACTATCACATGTGATTAGTCCTAGAGCCTAATGAAGGGGATCAGACATAACTCTAGGGTATGTCTGAGCCATTTAGCATTTCTGACCTCAAAGATCTGCAGAGAAAGTTTAAAAATAAACTTCCTAAGAAGATAAACTTGAATTTTGGATTGTTTAGGGTGCAAGTAATGGAATTGAAATGTCTCTGGGTGGAGCATACCCTCTGGGGTATGAAGAATCCCAGGAACAATTATGCAGTGCTGCGTGAGTATCATTAGTCTTGAAATAGCTTTTGGTGGATGATCTTGTCTTTTTGCATGGCAGAAGCTAGTGTGAAACCTTGAAACCTTATGTTAACATTTAGTCTTCATTTAAGAGCACCGTCAATGTGTATTTAATGCTGCTTTTGTTATCCAGTCCCACTCTGGGAAAGCCAGTCACGGAGATATGAAACGATTACACAAAGTAAGAACCCCAGAAAATAAAAAAGGGGGCTTTTGGGGGGCTGTTTTTTAAGGTCCCACTCTTTCACTGTACTAAGAGAGGAAGGGTCTGCAAGGACTTGTATGTTGGAGCAAGGTGAAGTCAGAGCATCCTCAGGACACCTCCAGCTGCTACTGTTTGATGGCACTGTGCTGCATTGTGTCCCTGGCCCGGGTAAAGTGACCCGGTTGAAGTGACACGTTTATGCAGTGACTCAGCTGTGTTCCTACTAACCATCTGCTGATGTGATGCAGCTCATTAGTCACTAATTGGTGTGGTTACCCTTTTTTTAGGCTGTTGGAAAGGCCAAGGGCCACATAGATGTGAAGGAGCTGATTCAGTCCTCTACCTCTTCTGCCCTCCAGGTCCACCAGACTGTTGGTGGTGCTTAGAGAGCTGTTTGAATGTTCCCTGCCAGGCAGAAACAGACTGTCTCACCTTTATCTCATGTTCTCTGATTGTTTGACTACAAGCCTATCACAGCTGTTTGGTGGGACTGGAGCCTGTAGCTGGAGCCTTCTGGTATGTGTCACAATGAACCGTCCAAAGGAAGGACCTTTGGAGGCAGTGGGAGACAGCACCCTGACTTTGGACTGAGCATGAGAAGCTGGTTTCACACAGCCTGCATTTGCTCCCTTCCTCAGCTCTGTAAAAATCCTCTAAGCTATCTGGGGATTTACTGAGGATAGCACTTTCATAATACATTTTTTCCTCCATTCCCCACCCATCTGCCCTGTACTTCTGCTACACTTACCATCTTTGACTCTACCACCTCATTCTTTACTTAATCTGTAGGTACTGGTGGGTTAGGTACTGATGTTTTGGTTTTGCCTTACATGGTATCTGAACTGATGGTGTGTAAATCTGTCTCTTTTCTGGTATCTTGAGGACGGGTCTTTGATGCTATGTGTAATACCTGGATCCTCCTGGACATAGCTGGATTTGGACGCTGTCCTTTGCTTCCATGTCTCTGGTTTTTTCTTTCTGCCTAAAATCTCCAGCTGAATGTCTTCTGGCTGTTGTTGCTTTCCTGGGAGGTTACAGACCCCTTTTCTGGGCCCACTGTTGGCAGCAGTCCTTGGGAGCACTGGAGATGGAGGTGTGGATGCTCATCCTTCATGATTTGCTCAGCTGCAATAAATGCATTTGTCAGCAGCTCAGTTCTGAATTTGTCTGTTTGGTCCTCCCCGTGCTGTGGGTGGTGTAGGAAGCTGTGTGAATCTTCCTCCATGTAAGCAACCTTGCCCATCTCCTGTGACATTGCTGAAATATCAGTCTCTGCATCCTGCCAAGGAGCTTGGATTTGGGACATGGAGCATGCTGGATAATCCCCAAGTTCCTCTCTGTTTACTTCCCATTTGAGCAATCCAAAGATTTTTCACAAAACTAAAGAAAATTATCAGAGTAGTAATATTCCTAATAGCATATATTATTTATTCTCTTCTAAAAACCTCTTGTACTTCAGCTAAATTGTTACCCCACTTTTCACTACACTTTGAGCACATGAGCTCTTTCTGTTTTTTAAGGCAAGCACTACTGCTCTTGTTTTAAAATGAAGTCCCCTACCTGTTCTGCCTTCGTGTGCCCAAGCCCTGCTCTGTGTTCACCCAGTGTGCTCCTGAAGGAGCTCATGGTGGGGCTTGGGATATTTTCCTAACAGGAGCAAATTACATGATCCCCTCAGACAATGTGACAAAGTCCATGCTGTCCTTTGGAGCTGATCTAGTTAAAAGCAAAAGAAACATTTGGGAACATCTAGGAGTCAGTGTCTCAGGTTTGTGGAACACTGCTTGGAGAGCTGAAAACCAGTATCTCTAGCTTGTGGGCAGCCAGGTGAGACCACACAAGGACCAAAATGGGGCCAAGGTTTCACGGCAGCTGACTCTGACTACGTGGATGCCCCAGCTCAGAGTGAAAGGTGCTCCTCTCCCTTATCTGAGCAGCCATGTGTGTGCCAAGAGACCTTTGTTCTGGATATTTGGAGTAATGAAGTTCAGCAGGGATAAAAGGGCACGTTCCCACTGACTCGGTTCACACAGTGTTGTGCTCTCTGTCTCTCTTGCAGCTGCGTAAATGAGTATGGAAGATTATGATTTCCTCTTCAAAATTGTTTTAATCGGCAACGCCGGGGTGGGGAAGACCTGCTTAGTCCGTCGCTTCACTCAGGTAAGGCTGGCCACCTCTTGGGTTGTGGAATGCTGGGATGGGGACTGCACTGGTATGGGAGTGTAGAGCCTGTGGCTCTGCACTGAGGGCTCTTCCAGCATCACAGCTCCAAAGCATTTTGTTTTTCACGCCTGTGGTTCATACATCACATACAGTGATGTACTGGCACAAGCAGCCCGTCTGTATCCTATGCTGCACCTGGCTGTGTTCTGAAGCTTGTGTTGGAGAAACCTCATTCCTCTCTGAAGGTGGAAAGTCCCCTCTGAAAGCCACCAGGACAGCTCTTCCTGTTTTGGCGGTGTTCTGGGCCACTTAGAAGACCAACACATCTCCTGCTCTCCTCCCCAGCCTTTGCTGCACAAAGGGCTTGCTGTTATTTGTCATTAGAAAATAAATAATCTGAATCCTGAGCTGTCAGTCCAGTGCCATTTTTTGTGGCAGAATAGCCTCTCTGATCCAGGGCAAGGGAAGACTTTGCAGAATGCATCATAAAGCACAAGTTATGGGGTTTTGGTTGCACTTTGCACTAGAAATTGTCAGGAATTTTCCTCTTCACTGTTAATTTTAGTTTTGAAGCTATAGTGATTTTAGATGCTTTTCAAAAACATGTGGCAGTCAGTGGCAATAAAGCTAGTCACACCCAAAAGGTTAACAGCAAAAATCTTTGGCAACTTCTGCTGCTTGTTCTTTGGCAGCACAGCTGCTGTAGGGGATAGATGTGCCCCAAAATCGACATGATTTGGTAGACCAGAAATCAAAAAGCTCTCATTTTGTTTGCTGCTGCTCCTTTCTGATGGTGCTGCAATCAAATACCACCAGCATTGTGCTGTCCCTTGCCATTGCCGTGGCACTGGTGATGGCTGGTTCTGTGCTTTGCTCCTGAAATGCTGTGCAGAGATGTGACCCCACTGTTGAGACCTCCCAGAAATGCCTGTCGGTGCCATAGGGTGCTGTGGAGGGAAAAGGGAATGTGTGAGGTCGCAAAAGGTAGCAGATGCATCTCATCCCACACAGATGTTCACACATTTCTCAATGCATTGGGAAGTAGGATGGTAGGTCCTCACCCTTCCTCTGCTTCTTCCAACTGTGCAGAAGGGCTTTTCCCCTCTTTTTTCCTCCTATTCTTTTCCTGTTTTCTTACCTCTGAAATCAATGACTTGCTGCATAACTAGGGATGTATAAGGCAGGGAAAACACAACAGGGTTCAGTTTATGGTAACTTTCATGCTGGGGAAATGTCACTCTAAATGTGATGGAAGTGTCATGGAAAGGGGACAATGGATGAATAGTTTTGAAGATGGAAAAGGGTGAGGATTGGCACCCAATGAGACTTTTGTCTTGTTGTAGAAATAAGTTTAATCAAACTCTTGTTTTCTTCCAGGGCCTTTTCCCACCAGGGCAAGGAGCCACCATTGGGGTTGACTTTATGATTAAAACTGTGGAGATAAATGGTGAAAAAGTAAAGGTAGGAGCCTGACAATTTAAAATGTAAATTCATGTGGCAGTACCATAGCTGAGGTTTCTTGTTGCAGCCATTCCACTGCTCAAAGACACTCAGGGAAGATCAGGGCTGTCTGGCATGGCTTGGGCAATGCAGGGTCTAACAATCCATGTGCCCCTCTCCACCATTACTGTCAGGATTGTAAAAGTGAACCTATTGGAGGGGAGAAAATGGAACAGGGAGACCTTGCAAAACTGTTGTCCTTGCTTAGGAGACAGTAAGGTCATGCCTGACTTGCATCGAGGAAGCCCAAAGAAGCATTTCAGTGCAGCCTCTGCTCCCTGTGTTTCTGTCATCAGAAATTTGTTGCATTCCCACTAGAATGTGCTTAAGGAAAGTCTTCTCCTGTGAGCTCCCAGGATGGCCACTGGGGAGAACAAGTCTGGATTTGTGTGGTTCTGCACAACAAAGGTTCATCTTCCACTTCTGCCAAGTTACAGATTTGGGAGTAGCTGAGCTGATCACAGTACTTGTGTTTCAGCCAACAGGTTGAACTGCAAAGGGCAAAGTTCTACATATTTTTAACTCTTTAACCCTCTAAAATACAGTGGAAGCCATTTCTGGGAAACTGTCCTTGTCCTGAGCTGACTCCCAAACTGAGCCTGAGCATCACTTGGGCAGAGAGCTACTTTGCCTGGGCCAAAACACACAAAGCATGAGATTGGAGACCAATCTCAGGCTTTAATGGGGTCCATGGTTGGGTTCCAGAGCCCAGAAATGTTGGCTGCTACCACTTTTCTCACTTGAGGTGCTGTAGTATCTGAGATGGGAAAAAAATACAGTTATTTGAGCCTCTAATATCAAGGTGTCCATGGTCCCTTAGCTGCTCCTGGATTTACTCTGCCTCCATAAAATTCAGGGGCATCAAAGTGAAAACCAGCAGTTTTCCCCTTGCTGTCTTTATCAAACCAAATAGTGAGCAAATGCAGGAGTGGCACCAGTGTGCCACTCAGTGGCTGGGACAGTGGCTGGATGTGACACTGAGACCTCTTTTCAAGCTTAAGTGATGGGATGGAAACAGTGACTTGGGCAGATTTTTGGCCCTGGGTTTTTTTTTTTAACCTGTACCACGGCACCACAGAGGGGTTTTAAGAAGAAAATGAGGCGTTGTGTTGATAAGTTTAGGACATCTGGTTCTCTGTCAAATTCTGCTGGAGCCTTCAGAACATCACCAGTATATGAGGTCTGGGGTTTGTACTGGTGAACTTACCCTCAGGATTTGTCTGCATTTGAAGTGTTGCTCCTGTGATTATAATCCTGTTTTAAGACTAATTTGGACTGAGGGTGCAAAGTTCTTAAGAGAATATTGGAAATAGTTGTGCCAGTATGAGCTGTCTCAGGGGCAGGGATGGTTCAGGGAAGCTCTGCAAGCTAAATGAAAAGTCTTTTGCTGCCCTGCAAATATCTGATGAATGCACAAGTGTCCCCTCTGAATCACCTTGGGGCAGGACTGTGTGTCACAGAACCTTAGCAAGTGCTAGCTGGTGTATCTGCTATATTTGACCAATGGCCAATACTGGGTTTTAAAGTCCCTCTCCTGCCCCCACCAGTGCAGTAAATTGGAGATTCAGTGACCAAGCCTTGGTGGGAGCTTCGTAGGATATATTTGGGCATTGGAATGAGCCTTCTGGAATCTGGAAGGCAAACAGATTTCTTTCAGTGGTCTTGTAGCCGAAACTTTTTGAGTAAGCAGCACTTGTGAGAATAAACATTTAAAGAGAGGAGAAAGCAGGAATGAGTCAGAGAACAGTGCTGTTCTGGCTGTTAGCTCATTTAGCAGTGCCCGAGCCATGACTCTCTTGCCTCAGTGCTGGGCAGCCTCCCCTGTATGTCTCCTGGGATCCAGAATGAGGGAGCAGAGCTGTTTACCAAAAGAGTTTTCAGATTTGAAAATAAATTATGGATTTCTGGGGAAAAATACTTTCCAGCTTTTGAAATAGCATTATAAACTCTGTGGAGAGGGACTCGTTAGCATGAAAGCTGTGTGCAAGCTTTTCCAGATATGAGCAGCTACCAAAACTCAGTGCCCAATGAGCTGAGAGAGCACTGTGCAGTTGTGAGGGGATTTTGATCTGCCTGGCTTCTTCCAATAAACTCCAAAAATACTCTGGATAACTGCAACCAGCTCCATGAGCTAGAGGAGAGGCATTCTTTTTCCTTCTTGGGAATGGAAGCTGCTGTTTTTAGACATCAGGGGTGGGAGAAGTGACTTTCTCCCTCCAGCCCCTCCAGGCTGGCAGTTCTGCCCACTGCAGAAGGAGATGCTAGAAGCTGCATGGAAGCCGACAGACCTGCAGCTCCCAGTGCCAGCTGACTTTGTGCCTTGCATTTCAATCCACAAGTGCAGGAACAGAAACAAATAATGCTGGGGGAAGGGAAGCCAAAGGGAGAAGAGCAAAGTGCTTTCCCAGCATTGGTTTTACCCTGAAGGGTTTTTTTTTTTTAGGTCAAAATGATGCTGTTATAAAAAAAAAAAAAAAAAAAAAATTCTTCTTTTTTTTTTTTTTCCCCATTGACCACCCTTCCTTTGTGTGGCAAAAGCTGCAGATCTGGGACACGGCCGGGCAGGAGCGGTTCCGGTCCATCACGCAGAGCTACTACCGCAGCGCCAACGCGCTGATCCTGACCTATGACATCACCTGCGAGGAGTCCTTCCGCTGCCTGCCCGAGTGGCTGCGGGAGATCGAGCAGTACGCCAGCAACAAGGTCATCACCGTGCTCGTGGGTAAGGCACCGTGGCCCCTCACCTCAGGGGGCTGCCTCAGGGGGGCAGCTGGGCATGCCTTGAGCCCCGGGGTGGCACCTTCCCTGCTGCACACAGCCCCAGGGTGCTCAGAGTGGAGTTCAGGGCGCCACGGCCACCTCCTGAAGTGTGCTCCTGTTTTGGGGCTAAGGCTATTGCCTGCCTTAGAGGGGGATGCTTCCCACCAGTCGGTCTCATAAGGGGCTGAAGTGTAGAAGGTGCAGCTACCACCGAGCTAAGAATGGAGCAGTTCTCCTGGTGACTCCAAGCTCAGCTCTCCACAAATAAGTGAGGACCTGCTCGAGCTGGTGATGTCTGTGGTTTTCTGCACTCCATAGGTGTGGGACAACCAGTCCTAAGTGGTCAGGATCTGGGAACCACATCAGTTGTGTGGATCACAGCATTCATAGGTGGGGCAGAGCTGGAAAACTGGATGTTCTTGCATGGATTTTAGGGAGACTAAAAATAAACAACTGAATGTTATATTAATCTGTAGAGCTTCAACTCAAGGCAAAACAGACCTCAGGCCATCTGTCTGCTACAAGCAAGGGGAAGGTTATTTTGCCTACCAGTGCTTTTCCATGCTCTGCTTTCAGCATCTCATAGTTGGGACTTGGCTTTTAAAGGTCCAAGAATATATAAAGAACAGTGGAAAAATAACTTGGGAAAAGCTAAGAAGTTTCATGCTACAGTATCACCTTTAATAGTTTGCTATTTAAATGAAAATATCTAGGTCATTGTAAGAGGTGTCTAAAAGTGTATTTTAAAGGAGAAAAATGTTTTTTTGAGTTTAACATGCCTCAGTGCTACTTCAAGTAAGCTGTGGGGTTTACAGAGCTTCCATACAAGAAACTCACACCCCATGAGTATGGCCTGGGTACAAATGGTGCAGAAATAATTAATAAATGACTAACAAATGTACATTAATTTTTTCAGTGAACATTAACTTAATTGCTAGCATCTACAGCACAACATATAAATCATATTTTAGTCATAACACATGCTTTGAAGATGGTGACACCCATAAATCACTTGTGTTGAGTGATGATCTGTTTAGAAGGGTAATTTCAGTGCATTCAGTGGGTCCAAGACACTGCTTTATTGGGAAAGGAGCTCTCTGATGAGGGGAAGGCAATGAGAGAAGGCTTGCTGGTGGAAACACCATCTTTTCCTCCCACGAGCTCTCACAAAATTGCTGGTAGGAGTGGGGCCAGGAGAGGTTTCCTCCTGAACCTGCTGAGTCTGTGGACGGAGCGTCCTGTTATTGCAGGTCCTGGTCTGTTACCTTTGTTGTAAGATTAATTTACGGCAGGAACATCACGTTTGAAGTTAAGTGGCCAGCAATGGTGTATAATCGTATCAGATGCCTGCTTGAGGCTTTAATCAACTCTCTGGTAAGACAGATCTCTCTGAACTAAAGGGCTGGTTTCTCACCCCACCTCACTCTGCAAGTACCACTCAAGCCCATCCCTCTGCCAGCTTCCACAGCCAAATCCTATTCTGGAATATTGAAATGGGGAACCTTCCTTCCATGCCAGGCTTTTTAAAAAGCTCTGATGAAGATCACATTTAGTGTCTCATATGCTATAATTGACATTTTAAGTGCTCCTCAGAGCAAGCACAGGAGATTTTTCAATAGATGTTAGCATGGAAATCCTTTAATGTTGGTTGATAGCAGCAAACAGATGCACTGGTGCTAAATTAATGCACACTGGCTTGGATGTTCACAGGGCATATTTCATTACATGAGCTGATATTAAATGGACTCTGGTGTTTCAGGAAATTCATTATTTGGAGGGGAGAGCAAGCACTAGGAGTTACATATCCAAACCACTGTCCACACATATCTAACCAAACTCTTATTTATCCTTTATAGACCTCAGTTTCTCTTGGTTTTGAAATCAAATTAACTCCTTTTCTAAAATATTTTATCAATGCAGGTAATAAAATTGATTTAGCTGATAAGAGGGAAGTCTCCCAGCAAAGAGCTGCAGAGTTTTCTGAAGCACAGGACATGTACTATCTGGAAACGTCAGCAAAAGAATCGGATAATGTGGAAAAACTCTTCCTGGACTTGGCCTGCCGGTTGATCAGCGAGGCACGACAGAACACCCTTGTGAACAATGTCTCATCCCCCTTACCAGGAGAGGGGAAAAGTATCAGCTACTTGACTTGCTGTAATTTTAATTAAAGAGCTGGCATGTGGTTGCCCCTTCTGCCGTGGGCCAAACGGATTTTTCTTTTCTGTGCTGGGATTTATCTACTTGGAGGAATTCCTGCCAATCTGACCCATCTGGCTTACTCAGAGTCAGGTTACAGTCCTGGAAACATGGCATGCTGATGGCTCCAGCTGCATGGCAATGTAGCAGAATACTACAGGGTTTAAATTTCATTTTTTCTTGCAGTCTGTGGAGCAGGTCAGAAAAGGAAGAATTGCACAAGTGCTTCATGTAATGCAGAACATGAGCTGTTTTGTTTCCTTCTGTGGGAGAGTAGACCAGCCTTTCTTGAAGATACTGAAGAGATCAAAATCTCTCTTACAGAACAATGTGTTTGATCCTTTTTAAAGTAAAACCAAGCAAGAAGAAACGCAACAATGAACGCTGACTTTGGGCTACACTGGCAATCCTCTGGGCTGTCAGCGAGTGAACTCTTAGGACGTGTACATAATGTCTGCCCCTGCGTCTCCATGGAGGACTCTGGTGTTTGAAATAGTGTTATGTCTCTCATCTACAGGCACTTTCATGAACGTGGGATAAACAAAAAAGTAACATATAGCAGCATTTTCGAGGTTGAAGAAGACATACGGATACGGCTCAGTTGCTCTCTTTGGTGCTAGCAGTTCAGCAAATATTCCATAGGCCAAACGTAGTCTTACCACAATACTGTCTTCTGAATGTGTAACTTAGACTGGTTAGGAAAAAAACACTAATAAGCACTGTTCATTAAAATAAAAAAAATCTCATTACCTCTTTTTCTAGGCCAGAACATAGTGGGAATGGACTGTGCGCTTCTTTGATATCCAACAAAGGATGAAAAGACTTTCCAGAAATAAAAATAAATAAATAAATTAACCATTCCTCCTCTAATTAGTCATGTCCTGATGTAAAAGTTAGCCTTGGGAAAGATTACTGGTGAATTTGGCAAAAGTGCACCAGACATGACCAAAGTCTTGTGCGTGCATGGATGGCATATAAGGGTTCAAAGGAAGCACAGTCTGAGCTAGCAGTCTGAAAAACAGAGCCTGTAGATACAGCTCTTGTTGGAAGGCAGGAGTTCAAATTTCTAGAGGGTTTGTTTGATGGTAAGTGGAAATAGCAATGGGTTGCAAGTGGTGTCTTTCCATGTCTGCCCCATCCAGCTCTCACCTTGTGGAACTGCTCTCAAAGGTGCTCTTAAAGGTCTCCTCTTGGCATCTGGTCTCTCTTCTAGGGTAGCTTTTAGGTTCAGGGCTGTAGAGTCATTTTATTTACCTGATGCTTTGTACCCTTAATCCCAAACTCTGGTACATGTAACTGTTTAGGCAACCTCTTCCTACAGAACCTCTGAAGTGAAAGCACCCTGGAGTTAGTGATGTTACTCCACCTTTAGTGCCATACAATGCAAATTCACACGTTGGCATGGAAGCAGAATCAGAAGATAGTGAATGCGCACATAAACAATTATATTTAGGAGTTGAGTTCAGTTTAGCTAATCTGGATAAAGCTCTCCTGGCGATTACATGGCTGTGATATGCTGCAATTTAGAGTTAATCAATTTAATATTATTTGGCTTTTACTGAAGATTATAACAGAGCTTTTGTATTGACATAAAAAGCTGCCAGTAAGCAGCAATTAAATAGCAATTAAAAAAAAGAGACATTTTGTTTCCTGGAAAGATTTCTTTGGGCTGTATCATGTTGTGCCTTTGATAAGTAATGGGGAGTTGACTCTGTCACAGAGAAGGGTGTATTGGTTTGTCATATGGCCATTTTTAATATTTTCGTGCTATTTTTAGGTCATTTTTATGACTAGTGGTAAAAAGAAGATGTAGAAGTTGTGGTATGAAGCTTCTTTGTTGTTTAGGTAACATTTAGCAAAGAGCTTCTATAAGTGTGAGGTGTTGGGGAACACATCTGCTGCTCTGCTCTGGTCCATTTCAGTCTCTCCTCATGTTGTAATCCAGAGGATCTGGAAATATGTGGGACTTGGTGGCTTCTGCTGTGCTGTACCATGTGCTACAGCCTGTGGTGAAGAGCAGTATCTTTCTTCCTGAGCCTTCCCCAAAGCGCCAAATGCAGCTTCATTTCACCTTGTGAAGAGCACCTAACTCCAAGACAGCTGATTCTGCACAGCTCTTAGGTAGTCCTTTAGAGCTGGGCTCAGGGTGTTCCATGGCAGGTAACACTCAAGTTAAAAATCAATACCATGTGTATTTAATTCGTAGTAGCTCTTACTCCCTGGAACTGGACCTCTCAGCATATCATTGATAACAAATAGGACAGGGCTCTCTGATCAGCTTAAATAAGGAGGAAGGAGACTGCCCAATAAAACATCCATGGGTTACTCAGACTGGTTTCCAAAAAGATCAAAGCTGGGCAGCTACTCTTCATCCCTGCCAAGTAGCACTATAAATGCATTTTAAAGTGCTCCTTGCATCACTTCTGGAACTGGAACACGACTGAACAAAATGAGCTGGTCAAATAGCAGAAACTGCTAACTTTATTTTCTTGGATATTTACTCTGAGATTTCTGGAAGTCTAAATCTTTTCCCAGTGCTTTCCTAATCTGTAGGTGACTATTTTGGAGACTAGCTGCCTACTAGCAACCTCAAAGCACTGGTTCTTTTTACTGCTAGTGTAATAATCTTTGTGTAAGGACTCCATCTCCAGACAGTGATGTGCTTTTGTGATGGGGTGGAGTGCTGTAGTTGGGCTGATGTTCAAATGAATGACCTGACTTCTCCAGTCAAATTTGAACTGATTCCTTTCAATGTTTTAAAAAGTTGAAAGGAAACAATGGTGGTATGTGCAATGCTTTTTACACAGTCATAAACCAAAGCTGTAGTTTGAGACTCACCTCACTTTCTGCTGTTTGCAGACATGCCTCTTGTTGAAGTGGTGTTTTATTGTAGTAACCCCTTTACTGGAGTTTCTTTTGTACATCTCTGAATATCTCTCTACTGCATACAGCCAAATTTTCCTTGTAGTACCTAGGGCTTATCTTCTCTTCTACAGTCTGATCCAAAGCTGAAGGCTGCCCAACTGGAAGAGGAACTTTATCAACTGCAGAATCTTGAAAAATAAAAAATCCCAATTATGTGATAATCAGCTCTCCAGCTAAACACCTTGCTAGATTTTGGCGAGAACTGTCAGTAAAAGCCATGTGATGCTTGCTGGATAAAGTATCCAAAACCCATGCAGAATTGATATAATGGGGCCAAATTTGACTGGAAATGTTCTCTATTATCACAAGAGCCAAGCTTTTAGTGTGGTTGCTGGATTTGAATGTATTTTGAGGGTGATATATTCATAGCCATGGAGTAATCTTATTTCTGGGCTGAATGTTAATTTCTGTAGTAGTCCTGTAAGGAGACCCTTTCGTGACATTTTTAGCACAATGATTATGTCCAAGCAGAAGCCAATGCTGGATGATCAACAGATGTTTGCTTAATCTAGCAAGCCTGTTTGCAGAGATTAGTAGAAGCATCTCTGAGAACTGGATGGTCTAAACTCTGATTTCCAGTGGGAGCCACTGATTCAGTCAGGCTGATCTTGAGTAAACCACCAAACACCACCAAACATTCAGTGCTTCAGATCACTGGGTGTGAAGTACTTGCTGTGAAGTTTTGCACTGGGTGTTGACACTGAGAATTTGCTGAGGCAAGCCATGACTCCCTTCTGTCCATATTTGTGTTCCCCCATGAAAGTGCTAGGGGACAAAAAACCCAAATAAAAACACCCCTGTTCAGGTCAAAGAAATAAGATGGAAAAAATGAAATTATGAGCTCTGTAAAGACGGGATGCTGGGTGCCTCTTCCTACCTCAAACCCCGGTCTTGATTTGACCTCCAGGTAAGATGTCTGAGCAGTCAGATACGTGTTTGTGCTGAATGCTAAATGGCTCTGTGATCATTATTTAATGAAAACCACACATGACAAATTGTCAGGCAAGATACTTTGTTCTTTGTTGTAGAACACATGAAACAGCCCTTAAAATCTGCCAGCCTGCTGGTGCTGTTTGTGTTTTTTTGGAGATGGCTGTGTTGGTAACAGTTGGCTCCTGCTAGTCTAGGTTTAGCAGCTAATGGCTATCGAATTCCTTCAGCATCAGTAATAACGGCAGCAGACTGGGGCTGGCACAGGAGACAGTGATTTGAAAAGAGGGAAAGTCGAAGTTAGTGATGCAGAAGCACGGTGGGTGGACACACATGGGACAACAGGCATTCCAGAGCTTTTGCTGACAAGGGATGCAATTAGTTAGAGTCAAATCCACTGGGTTTTGCCTTGTTTGTTATCCCTAAGGACTGCGGTTTGTTCAGCTGTTTTCCACTTGTCTTCTCTTTCCAGTACGAAGGGCTGTCTGTAAATCAGCTTGAAATGTTGAGCTGGCATGATTCCTACAGTCAGAGACTGAGTTCAGTTTGAAAATAGGTGAAATTCTCCAGCTCTTGAAACAGGCTGAACAAACATGCAGGATATACTGCCCTTTGGGAACCTGTGCTGCACTCGGGGTCAGATATGGCTGGAGACACTATCACAGAAACCCTCTCCTGGCTGTGGGGCAAAATGAATGCTACAGCCATTTCTGCAATGGAAAGATGACTCTCTGGAGTAGAAGATGCAAGTAAAGAGATGGTTCCACATGTTTAAGATTTTCTCCATCTCATCCTCTTTTAAAATTGTATCTATGGTTTAGATTTTGATTGCTCTGGGCTTTCATAAAGGCTTGCTTTGAAATTTAGTCTGAAATTCTGCATTCTTTTACTTTCAGTGTCAAAGCACCCAGTATACTTATGTGTTTGGCTCCTACCAGTCCTACCAACCAAGTCCTTTTTTTGCGTTAATTCAGTTACAAAAAGATGTTTCTAGAGGATACTTTGTGAATTCCCAGTGAGCAAGTATGGAAACTGTCTGTTCTTTTTAAATGTCTCTGTACATAAGGGCTCACCAGAAAATCCTCTGGAGCCAGAGAAAATACTCTAATCAATTCTAGTAGTGAAAACCATGTTAAATCAAAATCTTTTCTTCCTCTTTTTATAAACTTTGTTATCTCAACAAATTTGGGGTTTGACATCAACCTTTTTCCTTGGATCAGTTCTATCCTCTTGTTGCTTGGGTAATAATTGTTGTAGCTGCTGTTCAAGGATCATCATTCTGAAGAACAGTCTTGTTTTATGATGATAAATGGTGGGGAAACAATAGCTTGATTTCTTATAAGCAAGTAGTGCATCCTAAGCAGAGCAGCCTCAACTGGAACTGGTGATGTCTTTGAAATGCAATCATCCACTTGAGCTGTAGCTAAATGTACCATAAATGTTACTGGTCTCATATCTGCCTCAGTTTAGGATTTGTCTTGGCTGGGAAAGCAGACAGCAGGGTAGTCATGCTGACCATGATGCAGGGCTCCCAAAGGAGCACACTGCCTTGCTCTGACTTACCCTTCTCATCACCACCTCACTCACCTGACCCAAAGTTGCCTTTGCTGTACTGAACCATATCCAGCTGGGATAGATCACCAGCTGTCGTCACTCACAGATGCCATCACAACCTTTCCCTGCATGTGAAGGAGCTGTAACTTGAACCAGAAGTAAAAACTATGCCATGTGAGTCACAGGTGTGTGTTTCTTTCCCAGTGGGAGCCACATAGCCAGAGAAAAACATCATCTCTAAAGCTTGCTCCTTCAAATAAAGTCAATGGGATAACTGGGGGAAGATAACCCAGGCAGAACAGAAAATTAGATGGCAGTGAGTGTAATTTAGGCTGTAAGTACTGTCAATGAAAAATTAGACTGGTTTTAGGAGAACAGCCAGGGTCAACATCTCAGCTTATCTGTCTGGATGAACAGGAGCTGGGTTTACAATACCCAGAGATTCTCTGTTTTCACATTAATAACTTGCAATTAGGACTTGGTGGATGTGACCACATTTTTTTTAACAAGTTATCCTTTTCCAGTAAGCTCAGATGATAATTTTAGCTGTGGTTAGTGCTACAATGTTATTCAAAAACAGATGCCAGTTTTACATTTGCACCTTTGCTTTTTCCACTTCTGTTTATCTTGGGATAACAGTCTCAAGGACATGCACATTCATGAGTCCACAGTGGTGGTGCCCCCGGTGAGCATTTTCTGAATGCCTGGTCCTCAGGCAAAAGATGACATGGCCAAAACCTGTGCCAGTCATGGTTTTAGCTGTGTGCAGTTCCCTGGGGAGAGAGGGGATGTTAAAAGTATTCTTATGTTTTCATGGGCAGCAGTCAAGGGCTCTGGAGTGTCTGGTGTCACATGAATGCAAACCTTGTCACTTTTCAAAGATTAATTCCTCTAGTACCTCTCTCATCAATGAATCTGCTCTTCTCTAATTACTGCTCATGCCTCAAGCACTGTGGAGGGATGATCTGATTGCATGAACCACTGGATCTGACTCCTGCTTTAGTTAGAAAGAAGAGCATCAGAGGCTCATTTGCTGTGCCACCTCGAGCTTCTTACTATGGGCATAAAGTTAATAATTCAATAAGCCCCTTCCAGCCAGGACAACCTACAAGAAATACTTCCCTTCTTATAGGCCAATAAAAGAGATTCAGACATTAAGAATTTAGGGGAGTTTGGTGCAAATGAGATGCTCTCTAGTGAGTAGGTGGGTGCTGCTCTCCATCCAGTGGGACTTGGGGCAGTGTGGAGGAGGACCTGTCCCTGGGAGGATGTTGTGAATGTCTCCAAGGACTGGGGTTGCATCATTGGCACAGAGCTTTAGTAAAAGCAGGATCCTGCAGTGTCCCAGCAGCTGAATCTTTACAGAAGGGCAAGCAGAGGAGTGGGAATGCCAGTTTTACATTTTAATAGAGGGGGAATAAAATACTTGGTCTATGGTGGGGACAGCTGTTACGATTTCAGGCACTGCCATTGCCCTCAGCTCTTGCAGACTATTGGGAAGAAAGGGTTACCACTCACCCCACACAGAGCCAGCACTGAAGGGGGAAAAACTAACTTCTGAAGCCAACATTTTAGTGGAGAAAAGGCCCTCTAATGAGAGTATGGAGCAAGCCCAGTGCTTGTTACTGTGCTGATTGGGAGTGACAAGTATATCTCTGGATATTAGGGAAGTAGTTTTAAATATGCCATAGTTTTTAGCATAATAAGATGCACTGCAGATATGTCACATCCATTTTATTCTCCACAGCTGTTTACAAAAGGAAAAAAACCCAAAATCCTGAGATTGGAGCAGCTGCAGTCACTCAGCTGTCAATGTGGGACAAGGCTCTTTCTGCTCTTTTATTTCCACTTCACTCTGTTCTGCTGCACATATTTGGCTGTTCTGTGAATTTGCAGATCATGAGATTTTTTCAAACTGCTTTTGATCTATACAGAAAGACTCACCCAGTTCTCATTTGAATTCATTAATACTTTGAGTAGGCATTTTAATTTTATGTTTACTGGCTTGTTTCCCTTTGTAATGTTATCTAACTGACAAGTTTGTCGTGCTCTGCATTACCTTTAGACTTTTGAATCTAAAACATTTCCTCTTTCCTGAAAGCTATGAGATGCTACAAAGGCACCTTCGTTTCCCCAGGAGAAAACCTGAATTACCCTCAGCTTTGATTACTATCAAATCAACATTGAAGCACATAATTTCTTTTACAGCATGAACAAAGTATATTTTATACCATCAACTATAGTTTGAATTGCAGTTTAAAAATCTGCTTAAGCACTAACAGCAACATTTTGTTTGTGATTTCCATGCCAGGGAAGTCACAGCATTAAAGGAATTTTCTCTGTTGGAGTTTTTCCCACAAAGGTCTGTTGTCTTTTCCTCAACAATTGTGAATTTAGCACAATGTACAGAATTTTAGCAAGAACCCTGTTTCCTAAACATTTGGCCAGAAGGAGGACGAGAGGATGTGGTTTTTATTGATCAAGCACAACCATTTCAGTGGAAAAAATGCACTACAGCTGGTCAGCCAATTGATCTCATTGGTGGGGTAGTGCTGTCTTTGGGGAGGACACAGGTGTTAGCAAATCACCAAACTGTGAATCAGTCACCGTCAGAAGCATTTGGCTTGTCTCTTCTTTAAGTTCTTGTGGTCAAGTGTGGTACAGCAGGCTTGAGAAAGGAGGGTGTTTTGGATGACCAGGATGATGAATGTATGATGCTTCATGTTTATTCGTAATGCCCTTTTTATACTTAGAAATTGCTTATATGTGTATCTGTATGTAAATAAATGTTTAATTCTTTCCACTTGGCGTTTAAAGTGTTTGATTTGTTTGGTTTTTGATTTGGCCTGCAAAATAAAGTTGCCTTTAATACAAGGGACTCAATTGACATGATTGGACATTAGACCAGCAAACGAATGGCTACTAAGGACTTTCTGCTTGGGCTGAGCATACCGAGGTTCTTGCAGCACTGAGACCTCACAAGAAGAGCAGATGTAGAGCTGCTGCCCATGGGAGCGAGCTCTCTTTGCACTAGAAGAGAAAAAAAACCTCAAAGTAGGAGAAATTGTAGGTGTTTGAAATGCCAAAGAAATGCCGGCATCAGGCACTAGAGGGTGGCCTTTGACAGAGGCACCATCCAGTCACTGACCTTGCAAACCTGTGGCAGGTTAACCTCCTGTCCTAGCAAGATGGTGGATTTATGTAGGATAAACGTTGGCTGATGGTTGGGTGCTTTGGTTGTCTTTTATTCTTTGACCCAGTAATTTTTTTTTTTTTTTAAATGCCATTCCTTCTATTCAGCCTTCAACTTGCTGTTTTCATTCTCATTGAACTCCACTGGAGTTCCCCAATGACCTGCCTTCCTCAAGGCCTAGAATCCTTTTGGACAAGATCTCCCATTTTTAACCTTTCGTCTTTTGGTAAATACATAAAGTTTGTGCTCTGAATCTTTCTGGGGATCAGGTTTCCTCCCCTGTGCTCTGCCCCACTTCAAAGATGACTCCTGCTAACACACTGGGAAACGAGCTGTGAAGCCTGAAGACACCATGTGTCTTTTATTGTCTCTTCCACTGACCTTGAAGCTCCTTCCTTGGTAAACGTCTCACATGAGGGCTGGACCATCTGCTCTTCCTTCCCCAGGAAGCTGGCAATTTGAGTCAGTGAGAGAACAGAGAGGTATTTGGATAGGGAAAAGTCCCTGTATGCTTCTAGGTAGGAATGAGGCAAAGGGAGGAGAAGGAAGCATCCTTCAGATGCTCGGACCTCTTGGGAAGTGAATATTTAGTGAAAGGAAGGAGGGCTGGAGTGTGCTGCTTTTGGGGGTGAAGGCTGGAGAAAAAAGACCAAGCTCTTCCTGGGGAAAGGTAAGGGGCAGGTGGAGAGTGGCAGCTCTTCCTTCCAAGGAGCATGTAACCACTGGGATGTGCAGCCTTCTTGTTCAGCAGGTGTAGCAGCAAGGGTACAGCTTGTGCCAGGCTTTGCTGAGGGTGAAAGGAACGTGAGCACACAAAGGCTCCCTGCAAAAAGGGAACAGGCTGCCCAGGGGAAGAAATGCAAGGCTGACTGGCTACAGGAGCAAAAGCAAGAGAGCTTTTTCTGCCTCTCTTCCATCCTCTCATGGTCAGTCTCCCTACCGAGCAAGTGGGGAGCTCTGCCCAGAAGGTGTCATCTTGCTGACAGGGGCCTGTCAAACAATACTTTCTGCTCTCACTCTGTGTGCAGTTCTCTTGCAAAAAGCACAGGAGATCTGACTGCCCTGCTTGAATTTCAATGGTATGCCACAGACAGTCCTGCCTAATTTAAAATCTAGTCTTGATTTATGGATTTCTATGCATAGGGAATCAATCACAAACCCAGTAAGCATTTTCAGTTTTATCACCCTCAGAATTAAACATGCTGAGCTTTAGTCTTTTTGTACAAGCTTATAATTATAATCACATCAGCCTGCACCAAAGCTATCACTTACCCTAGTATGTGAATGAATTGTCTGCTGAAAAAAAATCACTCATGCTGGACCAAACATTTCATGTCAAGATGCTGTCAGGTATATGATGTAGAAGCTCTGGCAGTGTTTCATAGCTAGCTTCATCAAGTCTCTGGTGTCTCACTTGGATCAGTTCTAACCTCTGATGACAGAGTGGGTATCTGCCCAGCTCATCACAGGGGAGTGCTTGAAGAGCCAATGATAACTCCAGTACCCTATTATGTGCTGTAGTAGAAAAAACTGATTTCAAGTGTTATGATGTCTTAAAACTTTTTCTGTATTGCCTTTGCTATGCTCAGTGATTTGGGTATGAGTAATGCTTTCACTTCATTTCTTCTACATAAGCTATACATGCAGATTCGTAATTTCCAGGCAGGCAACATTTCTTACTCCTTTCCCACTTGCCCCAATAAAATCCCCAAGTAGGATTTTATTTACAATCCATAAAATCTTTTCAATAGGCACAGCACTTGGTAAATGCAGGCACAAGTCCAGGACTATTCACTTGGCCTCATCCTGGAGCCCTGCCCTACCCTGATGGAAGCAGCCCTGGTGTGGCTTTGGTGTGCTGATTTGCTGGGCTAAAGCTCAGCTGGACAACTCAGCAGCAGCTTGCAAAGCCCTTACAACTCCTGCTCTTACCTCCTGTCCCTCTGGCTGTGCCAGGAAGCCTTGCATAGGGAGCTCTGTGTCCTTTACAGCCCTGCCACGTCCTGCAGCAGGGCTGTCACGGGCACCACACTGCTGCAAGTGACTCCATTCACAGGTTACCTTGGTCACAGAACCACAGAATGGTTTGGGGTTGGAAGGGACTTTAAAGGTCTTTAAGATTGTTCTAATCCCCCTGCCATGGGCAGGGACACCTTCCACCAGACCAGGTTGCTCGGAGCTTCATCCAGCCTGGCCTTGAACACTTCCAGGGACGGGGCATCCACAGCTTCTCTGGGTAACCTGTGCCAGCGCCTCACCACCCTCATGGTGAACAATTTTTTCTGCATATCTAACCTAAATTTCCTCTTTCTCAGTTTAAAAATATAATCAGTTTATCAATTAAACACTGTTAAAAATTGTGATGTCTAATTCTGCTTTTTCTGTCTGTCTCTATCTATATAACAAGATGTTCCTTTTTCTTCTGTTTATGTCTAGAGTTCAGGGATTGCAGGGCTCTAGGCTTGAACCTGTCAGAAGAAATCTTGTGCCTCTTTCCACTGCCATCTGCTGTTGCAGGATCCTTAAACACCAGAAGAACTTTTGTGGTGTGCTTGAGTATCTTGCTGGGGACAGCAAGAGGAGATAAGGTCTTCCAGTGATCTCCAGAGCTGTGCTCTGTGTCCTTTCAGTGTCAGGCAAGTCTTTGATCCTATGCCTAGATTTCAACTGTAAATAAGGAGGGGGAAAAAAATAATAACCAAACCAACCAATGCTGACTTGGAAAAGCTTCTTTGTAGAAGGAGTTTGCCTGTGCAGACCTGCTGCATAACCATGTGTAACATCCTCTTGGGTTGGCCTACAGAAATGCCTGCAGCATTGGCAGCAGAGGCTGTACCTCATTTATACCCCGCTCAGCCACAGGAGAAGCTTGTTTGATTCCAAATACCCTTATCCCTCCCATCCTTCAAAGAGAAAAGCATTTGATTAGAAGGTGCAGAACTTAGGCTAGAGACAGAAACTGAAAAAGGTTACCTGTATGTTCTGTGATGGTGATCCACATTAAAAATCATGGATAAAGAACAAGGTAGTGAGAGTAAATGTCCTTATTCCTCTTCTGAACAAAGAGGGAGGCTTAAGTAGGTGCTGTAGAAATTATATGAGGCCTCAAACATAGGAAGATAAAAACATCTAACTTGCAGCTGAGAAGGAACCAAGTAACCCCTCCCTGTCACCAGTCACAATGTAAATGGTTCATATTCATTTTATACCTCAAAAGAATAAGTAACAGCAAGTACTTTTAGGTCTGTTTCTGGTTCTACAAGTATGGTGCATCTCCTCCACCTGCTTGGGCCACACTAGAATCTTGAAACTCTCACTCATAACAAAATGTCAGCATTTTCAGGCTGCTCAGATCCTGTGCCATCAGATTCCCATATCCTTCTGCAGGACCTAACTTACAAGCTTGCAAGCAACAGAGCCAAGATTTCCCTGTTCAATGATCCTAAATGCAACTGTTCTGGGTTGGGGATATGGAAGACCTTAAAGCAAGGAGAGGAAAGACACTGTCAGGAATCTGCCACTAACAGTCTTTAACTTGAAAAAGGCTGTAGGAAAACTGGGAGCTGCTACCAAGCTCTCAGGATGGCCCCCTTCACCCAACTCAAGGCTGTCATAGGATCCCAAATGGGCTCAGATACAAGGCACCATCATATCTTTGATGAAAACTTGGTCTTCTCCCCAGAGGGTCATCAGGCAAGATTCTGGAGTGGCTCTTATGATGAAAAGACAACAGTGAACATATTAAAACACTTCACCTACCTGTACATTATGAAGTGAGATCTATGCAATGCTCATACATTTACAAAAGTGTTTATTGCACATCCTAATTAATTTTCAAGAAAATACAGTAACTACAAATTCTAATTTCCCTCATCTCTGTGGTACAAAGGTCTAAAAATAAACCTAACTCCTCTTTGCAAGACATATGCCGACAGGTGTATAAATAATTTAACTTTTAAATTGTTCTTTTCTTCCAGTGGATCCTTCCCAAAAGTTTAAAAAAAATAATTAAAAAGGACACAGCATAGAAATGTATCTTTCTTAGTACTTCGGCTTATTGGAAAAAGGGGTCCGTGCTTGGAAGAATAGCTCAGGAGACCAGACAGTTGGCCCTTCCAGCACCACCCCTGAATAATTTCCACTTGAGAGGTGATTCTCACCTTCTGAAGGGGAACAAGTTTTCAGGACTGGATCATTTAAAAACAAAGTCTTGGCGACACTTGCAGATAAAGGAGGTGTTAGAATCCTGGCTCTATCCCCAGGGCTTATTCTCTCATTTTGGATGAGATTTTCATCATTTTCACTGTTCTTTCTGCTTTCAGAAACAGGGTTCCTGCCAGTGTGCCCACAGGTGGACTGCAAGTCAGCAGCCCAGGTAACTGTTTTTAGATTTAAAGATGCACTTGGTTTCAGCCCTTTGTTTGAAGATGGAGGGATCCACTCCTCCAAGCTGGCAGGCAGTTGGCTGTTAAGGAAGTGCTGGGTAGCAGAGCTACCACTTCTTTTTTCTTCCCTGTTCGTTGGTCTCCCACGTTTCCCTAACTTGCCGGTAAGCTGCTGCAGCAGAGTGTTCTGAAAGGAAGACCTGGATCGCTTGCACTTGGAATGGATTTTAGTGGGATTCTTAGGGGTGAAGATGGTGATAAAAGAGCTTCTTTCCCCAGCAGGCCACAGTTTCTGCAGAGGTTTTGTCATAGGAGTTGACTGTGAGTAAGGAACGAAGTCCTGAGCACAAACTGAACTGCATTCTGGATCACAAAAGGAGTAAGTTACAGGTGTGCTGTGCTTGCCAAAAGCATGAGGGGACCTGTGTAGGAATGAGCTCAGTTTAGAACTGTTACAAGGAACACCTCCAGGAGAAAGCATCAATTCAGCTGTGACCTTCTCTGTCAAAGTATCTTCCCGTATTAAAGAATTACATGATTTATTTAAGAATTCCACAGGTTTTGCTACCTCTCTTACACTTGCATCAAAGAGATCAGCAGAAGCATTGTAGCTGCCTTCAGGGAAGATGCTGTTCCACTGCAGCTCTTTCCTACTAACACTTTTGAAGGTATTATCTGACAGTTCTGTCAATGGTTTTAATTCTCTTTTATATGTCCTTGCATTGTTGGGAGTTGGTAGATCAGAGACCTGAGCCTCTGTGAGTGTAAGATCTGTTTTTTGGCTTGGTGTAGAATAGTTTTCTTTATTTTCACAAGCAGCTAAACAGCTTTCACATGCAGAATGCACACAGGTGGCCGTCTTGCTCTTTTTTAAACAGGAGGTTCCTTTATGCAGCCTAATAAAAGACCAAGATGAATTTGCAGGGTCAGTATTTGCTTCTTTGGACTGCACACATCTGCTCTGAGAAATGGCAAGCTCTGGTGTGACTGGAGGGGATGCTCCACCTTCCTTGAGGGTTGAAGATAAATCACTAGGGGAAGACTCATATTGTGAGACATCACTTGGAGGGTTTGCATTTGACTGAAGACAAGCAAATACTGTGTTCTCCCAGCTATCATTCTCTGCTGGTGGCAAGAACCTCCCTGAGACACTGGCTGCAGGCATATCACCTACAGCTTGCCTGGAATACAATCTGTTAAGATTTACACCCAACTTGCTACTTTCAAGATGGACACATTTGCCTGCATCAAGGCTGGGTGATGATACAACACTCCTGCCATCCTCTATTCTGGCTAACAATTCGTTTAGGCTTTCTGAGAATGGGAGCTCTTCCCAAAGCATAGAGTCCATCTGACACACTGCAGCTACATTTACATGATTAGGAGATGAGGCATCTCTCTTGCAAACATGGGAGTCGTGGGATTTTTCTGGGTAACAATAATTTCTACTATTGGTTTTTGGGTAATTGCTTTTTACCTCAGATTCCAAGGGATGTTGTAACAACTTGGAACTGTTTCCATGTGAACATTCGGTGTTTGAAGAGGAAACTCTCTCCAATTTATCAGTTGCAGAGATACTGTCAGTCCATCTGAGCTGTGAACTCAATTCATTATCCTTCTCTTTATCCCCTCCCTTCACAGAAGGGATCAGAAACTGTGAGTCCCAAAGAGTTTGATTGTTGAGGCTTACACTGCCCAATTCTGCAGAGACAGGCCTCTCCTCTTGTTCATGCTGTTCACTCGCCAGCTTTCCCACTTCCAGAGTGGGAAAGTCTTCTGCTGTTACCCAAGCAACAGATGAAGTCAGACTGAAGGACTGCTGCCAGCACCCTAAAAAACTTTCCCTGCCACTAGACTGAACAAAACAGGAGCTCCTGCTCAGGCTAGACAAGCTGCTGAGCTCACTGAGAGATTCATCTATGGGAGTTGATGACGCATCAGGTAGATATGAGCTGTGATTACAGCTCCTAAATTCTGCCGACTGCAGGAGACGATCCAAGTAGCTGATAACAGTAAGGCCCGTAAGAGCAGCATTTGGCAGGAAGATCTGGCATGCCACAAGATTTTTTGTATTTCTATTAATTCTGGAACACTTCTGCAAGGTGCTGCTGGCAGCAGAATGCCCTCCATCTTCCCTTGCACAACCCTGGGTGGGGGAAAGAAAGCAAAAAAAATCAACCACCTTACAGAAAAAAAAATTAACACAGGTCTTTTAAGTCAGGCATAAATTCAGGTCTCGCTTTTTGTAAGGATCTGCAGGGAAGAGAATACAAAACAGTCCTGTCACACAAGGCAGTCCCTGGGAAATAAACCCTGGCAAGGGCTCTAAAGGGCATCACAGTGAGAGGTTCTTTGCTTGTTGCAATTACAGAGTTTTAGAGCTGGAAAAACAACCAAGAACTCTGAGAAAGGACTCCACAGAAAATTTCTTCCTCCCTTTAGGGCACTGGATGCTTCCGGGCTTCTTCTAGTGCAGTTCAGTGTGAATGGCTGGCAGCCTAAGGCCAGAGCTTTGCTTTTATCCAGGAGGCACTGGGCAGCACTTGAATCAAAGCACTCTGGTACCAGACACTTGACTTGGCAGCTCAGCTGCCAAAGCCAGCATGGGACTTTCTGTGCACTACATCCCTGAAAGGGAAATAAGCTACAACCTTTATCTGCTCAGATTTTTTTAGAGAGCAGTGTTCCAAAGGAGCTTCAACTGCAATTCTTTATAAAACCTACTTCTCTCTACACAGAAATTACAGGTGAAAAATGACATTAAACAGAGAGAGAATTAGCTCATATTTTAAGAAGTGGATAAACCCTTTCTCATCTATCCCTCAAGGTCTGGCAAAGCCAAAGAGGCCAAAAAGCAGATATAGTTATTTCCAACAACCTTCCTCCTCCCTGAATCTGTGCAAGGTTTGAGGCTGAAGGCTGTTAGCCAAGGACAACACCCTCCTAGGTAAGTCTTTAAAAAGCATGTTATACTTATTCTGAGTATTATCTGGGATGGTACAACTGTATACACAGCTGATTATGACTACACAGAAATGTTTAGAGCCAAGGGCTGCACAGTCTTCAAATGTGTGTTCAGCCCTTGTGTGTGCAGAAACAGCCACAAGGCTGGTGACATCTAGGATTAGTTATATTTGTCAAGGCATCAGGCCCACAGACCAGGTCAAGGGTTCCAGGTAAAGTCAATCCATTAAGTCCTCCAATTTTCTTTGCTTAAGATACTGTACATCAGGAAAAATCTCAGTTCACATACAACCCTCAATGTACCTGTGGGAGTGGCAAAACACCTGCCAGGTAGGATTTAGTTCACAGATTTCATAATATGAATGACACACATAAGCACCACTTGAAGAGAACCTTGAAGACTGTTTCTATAGAAATATTGCTAAGAACTAATATTTCAAAGTGTGTTAAACATGTAAAAGAGCCACCAAGGCAGATGTTTAGCATATGTACTTCAACAATATTTTGAAAATGCTCTTAAATCCAGAAATATTAAAATGCTACAAGGGGATGTGCTTTTCCTTACATTTCAGACTGGAAAGGAGACTGCATAGCATGGGAAAGGTAGGGCAGTGCTTGGAAAGAGAGTCTGTTTCTTGCTCCAGCCATACATGGTTTTTTTACAGACTCCAAGCTGTTACTGATATGCACAGGAGCTGGCATTGCTCAGGCTTTCCAAAAGGCACCCTGACAAGCTGTTAAGCTGACTACTGCCATTCAAGACGATTTTTGGATGTGACTCATAAAAAAAAACCCCACAGGAGTCTTGGGGAAAAGAAGCATAATCCTTTTCATGTCCTAGCCTTACATTTTCTCAAATTCCCAAAAGATGTTGTACACTAAGCTTTGATAACTCAGTCTATACCCCTAACTGGCTACAGAAACTCACTAAAAGGCCATAATGTAGATTAAAAGTTACCTTCACTCCAAATATAAACCTTTTTCCAATGAAACAGGTTTCCACTGCATGAACTAATGCTCTTGTAGACGACTCTGTGTTTGTTTCTCCTGACAGCTGATTGAAGTCTTGAATATACCTAGAATAAAAACATACAGAAGTATTGGACCAACAGAGGAAGAAGCCTTACACAGCATTTTAGCTGTAGTATAGTGCTATACTGCTAATGAGGACATGTTAGGGCAAAGATTCTGAGCTAGCTTCAACTAAACTTAGAATGAAAACAGGAAAACCATGAACCTATAAATTCAGTTCTTTAGTTCACCTAACTTGCTAGTGAGATAAAGTAAACAAAACAACCACTCTGAAAAGGATTAATACACACACAGCTTTCAGGGGCTCCCCTCGTGGTTGTGATTTTTCTGCCAACACAGTGACTGTACAATGCTGTCAAGATGCTGCTATTCCTCACATCCTTCCTGCCCAGCCTTTACAGCACAGTAGTATCCATGTAAGACATGGAAATAACTGCTTTTCACAGCTGACACCAGTACAGCAGTGTAGGGCAGAATGCCTGTCACGAGCATGTTAATAATGCTGCTAATATGGCATTACAAACAACTCACCTTTGAGCCAGTGATAACACAAGGCATTGGAAAATAACAGACTAGAGAAAGAAGCAGGGAATCTATCTGAATATCCCATCCTGGCAGTTTCACATTTCAGAAAATCTGAAGCTTATAATGTGGGTGATCAGGCTCTGGGGACTAACAGACTTTCTCAGAAATCCCTTCTTTCTCAGGAAAATGTGGTTATATTGCCAAATAGTCACAAGGTGCATTCAAACTGTTAATAAAGAAAACCCAGAGGCTTTATCTGGAAAAGCCAACTTATACTTCAACAAAGGAAATTCAACCATCTCAAAAAGAAGGAGAAAGAACTCGAGGAAGAAGTCAAACCAAGCAAGCAGTGAAGCTCACTTAACAGGTAGTAGCTGCCTTCAATGGACAAGTGGAGGATTTCTTCTACTACCTGGAAATAATCCATCCCAAAACATCAAGATTTCAGGAAGAAACAAACTTCAGCACTTTCTCAAGGTGATGGCTACCAATGAAATGCTGGAAGGGGGCACTTTGGCAGTTACTTCCCACTCATCTTCCCACCACCTAGGCTCATTGCAGGCTTTTTAGGCTGAATAAATAGCAGCAGCTACATGGTCAGACAATCTATCCCTTACCTCTGCAGATTTTCTGCGGTGATCCCAAAGAATGGATCTAAGCAAGTTCCAAAAACAGTGATGTCAAACAAATCATTAGTGTCAGCAATCTTTAGGGACAATCTATATCTGTAGCTTACATCTTTAGCTTCACCTGTGCAGCCACATTTTAGACAGTGGAACCTGACAAAAGACAGTAAAAGGATAAAAAGGATTGAATACATGAACTTCTGTTAATCACTGCTGGGGTAAGAATTTATCTGCAGCCATAAGTATTACTACTACAAGGTATCAAATATTCCATAAAAAAACTCTAGGATATTTTTTTCTTCTTCATTCCTTGAGGCAATAATCTTACCAAAGGCTCAGAGCAAGATGTGTGTATTATGACAGAATGACTCTGGCTTCTTTCACTGATTATTAAATACTAGCCTGTCGTGAAATTGAAGGGACAGTGGGCTTTGAGAGACTGCTCGGGTGCAATTTTGAATTCCCTGTGCTCATTTTTTTCACATTTCCTTCTGGTTTATGATTTCTTTTCCTGCAGCTTGAGTATAAATACCTAGGTTTAAAAAAATAATCAGGAAACAGCACTGTTATCTTGTACTTCAGCATTTGAAACAACAGCTATCCTTGTTTTACAAAGTCAGCTCCTTCTATTCAGTGCTGACATTCATTGATTTACTGTTCTTCTGTGTGTCAGAGATTTCACCCACCACTGCAATTAAAAAAGAAAGCTCATCCATTTCTGGACATGCACTCAGTGAAGAGTCATACAGGACTACCAGGTGTGCTGCACGTGGAGAATGAGATGAAAAAAAAAAAATCAGGATTTGATCTGGAGGGGGTAGATTTTCACCACTTTTTGTTTAGTGTTCAGCTGAGAGAGATCCCCAAGTTAATGGAAATCAGTAAATGATTTCAGTAAATGTCCAAAACAGGACATACCTCCTGGAATCCAGTATCAGCCTAGACAGGCAGTTTTGACAGGCAGGGTAGGTGAAGCAGGAATTCTGGATGGAAATCACAGAGGCAGCCAAGAGTCCCTGCACACTATTCATGTGCTCACAGCATCAGCTGAAACGAGTAAGGCAAAATGGTCCAAAGAGCTCTCTTGAGATGTTAGCTGCTTTCAGTTGGGTGATTTTAACATTTTGAACGGCAGTCTTCAGGAAATGATGATCTCTGTTTGAAAATAGAGATTCTATTAATTAACTCATAAAAAAAAGGAAAAAATTATGTAATATGAAGGAACTGTTCATGGCATTTACACACAGATCATGCAAATTCTCATTTGCATTTAGGGATCTTTATTAGAATTATCCTTGGGCTCAGCACTGCAGCAAACTGCTTTCTAATTATTTTCCTTAATTTAGAATGAAGTCAACATGGGGTTAAAGACAGAAATGATTCTGTACTTGTAATTCTGCAAATGTTTCAACACCAATGACTTGGAAAGAATGCTCAGAAAATCTTGAGAAAGGCTCATAACAGCAACTGTATTTGCTCCTATATCACACTTTTTGAGCTAAAGGGGCAGCTCCTGGTCAACAGAGGCTGTACAGATTTGACAAATAAATGATGAACTGAACATTTAAATAAACAGGAATTAATTTATTTTATTCAGTATTATTTTCCTGCAGATTTATTTTGGCTTTATTATATTATACTGCCCAAAACATCGAGTTTTAGGAAACTTCCCCTACTTTAGATGGACAACTTTTTTCTCAGCAGAAGTTAGAACCATGTAGACAACAATCATAGAATCCTGGAATGGTTTGGGTTGGAAGGGACCTTAAACATCACCCAGTTCCAGCCCCAATGCCATGGGGAGGGACACCTTCCACTAGACCAAGTCACCTGGAGGCTCATTCAATATCTCAAATCACAGAAGTTCCAACTTCAATGACCAAAATGTTCTCTACAGCTGAATCAAATGACTCCTTAAAAGTCCACATTTGCAAAAGCTCTTTTATCACAGCTATAGCTAAATATAAATCTCTCTTTGATATAAACTGCAGAAAAGGAAAGAAATTCCACATCTTCATCCCAAAACTCTCTCTGAGAGGCAAAAGACCAAAGAGATAGAGGAGACCCAAGTATAGCTTTTACAGGTTAAAAAAATCCCACATTCTGTAATCAACAATGATGTTTTGTTCATATTCTGCCACCAGAAAGTTAAACTTTCAGGGTATTCCTTTCCCTTTTGGGACACTTTTCTCAGCATCCTGGTAAAAACAAGACCTGTAACATTGAGTCCCAGAAAAATGTGAGTGACTAAACTTATTACTCTGGGTGGTTCAGACGAAAAAAAAAAATCCAAATATTTCCTACATCTGGAAAACAGAGGTAGGGAAAGGGAAAAGCTGCAACAGGGGACCAAATAAAATGAGAAAAAAAGCATCTCTTCAGAACACACATATTAACAGAGACTCATTTGACTCAGTACATTGAACGGTGCGTGCCTTCAACTCTCACCAAAATGGAACTATTTTGTTTTAGTTACAAAGATGTTGTTTTAGTACAAGGTAACAGTAAGAAGTACATGGAAAAAACCATCAAGGTATAGAAAAGGAGTAATAGAGTTAAGTCTGATTTTTTTTATTGCGCAAAAAGGTGGGCTTGGATAAACTAACACGTGCTTCATTCTCACCTGAATTTTCAACTCAGAACTCTAGAAACAAAGTTTACATAGTTTTTGTTACCCGCACTTTGAAAAGACATTAAAAACCACAACAAAATCAAAAAAACCCCAAACGCACACCCTAGAAAACAAGAGAACACTAAAGTATTAAATTGAAATACGGGAGATAAAGCACAGCGTGTGAGTGCTCACACAGGTCCTGTCAAGAGCAAAGACTCAAGATCTCCACCTCTACTTCCCTTTGGAAGAAACACAGAACTCACTACCTGGAAACAGACTGAAAAACGTCGGCACCAATAGATTTGTTTTACTTGAACTTTTTGTAATAAACCAGAGAACCCAAACCTCAGCGCCCGGCCGGGGAATCACGCAGCCCTCCAGCTGCTCCAGCCGCGCTAGCTGCCTTTCAGCCGCCCGGCTCCCAGCGCGGTCCCTGGTGCCCTCTGGTGATCCCGCTGCCTCGCTCTCTCCCTAAGGAAAACCAAAGCACGAGTCGGTAACATATCTCACTCCCCTTTGCACCCCTGAGCCTCCCCGAGGCCGACAGCGAGGGGCCGATCCGGTCCGACTCACCCGGGCGCCGGCTGCGCTCGGTGCCCTCAGGCCGGGCCGGGGGAGCAGCGGGGGCTCGGCCGCCCGGGCGGTCCCGCGGCCTGAGGGCAGGGCGGAAGGGCGGAAGTGCGGCTGCTGAGGGCCGCGCGGGGGCGGGACGAGGAGGCGCTCAGCCAATCGTGACGCACTCGGAGGGGCGAGCGGCCTCTCTCGCCCAATCACAAAGCGAGAACGTCGGCCTCGCCCCAGCACGGCGCGGAGCGGCGAGACCGGTGAGTCACGTGCTCCAGGCAGCCAATCGTAGCCTCCCCGCGGGAAGCCTCCCGGCCGAAACACCTATGGAAGCCGCCGCAGCCAACCGCGAAGGCGCGCGCGGGGTAACAGCCGACCGGCAGCCAATGGGAAGCCGCCGCTGCTTAGGGCCCGCCCCTCCACGTGTGGGGCTGGCCCCGCCTC